>JAODPA010134038.1:564-16552 GCA_025585075.1 Nepenthes mirabilis
TTTATTTATTTATAAATAAAAAGTAGCGGGCAACATGGAGCCCCCTTAGTCCACTTCGCACCAATACTCAAGCTTCTAGCAACTTGATTACTTCCTTTCCCAACGTTAAAAAAATTCATATTTATTAATATTTCCTTTCCCAACGTTGAAAAAATTCACATTTATTAATATTTGTTGTTGCTGTGTTAGTTGTCAGCGCAATGCAAATGCTTTTTGAAATATAATTAAAAAACAGAGCTCTGGAAAGAGGCTGACCAGCAAGAGGCGCGGCGGCCATGAGAGTGTCAATGCCGGTGTAGTTACAGCTCTTGCAGTAGACAACACCTTGCACGGCCACATGTTTTCTAGGAGAAGGGTGGTACGGAGGGTGGGCAAACGGAGGAATAGGCGGCTTCACAGAAGGATGGGCCGGCGGCTTAACGGGAGGATGCGCGGGCCGGAGAGCTGGCTGTTCTGTCGGGGACTTCTCGTGTGGGTGAGGAGTTGGTGGCTTGGCGGGGGGTTTAACCTGCGGGTGGGTCGGGGGAGGATGACCGTGGGGGTGTGGCGGGTATGCGTGGTGGTGATGGTGGATGTGGTGGTGGTGCGGCGGCTGGGCATCGTGGTGGTGCTGGGCGGGAGCCTCGGTTGGGGGAAAACCAAAAACTTTAATATTATAAATATTGATATATCTCATATTTCGAAGAATTTATTATCTATTATGAGTATTATAATTAATGATGTATTTATGAGAATTATTTGTAGTATGAGATTTTTGTATGGCTAGTTCGGGTCGGTCCGAGTAATTCGGGTATAAGTCGTCACATTCAGCTCCTTCAAAAAATGCCCATGTTACATAGCTGTCGATAGGATAAATTTGTAGATGCCGTTGTGACATGGTTTTTGCCCCGTAATTTCCAATGGCAAATTTTCTTCCTTTCTTCTTTGTGGCATATCAGTGAAACTCAAGGGAGAAACATTAGTCATTCATCTCATGCTGGTCCCACTTTTCCAGGTCCAAAAGGAGCGGTCCCAGTCACTTTTAGTATTTGGAAGCTAGTTTCTCCTAACTGCCAGCTGCTCAACTTTTCACTCAAGGTATCGTATGGCCTTCTATCTCCCTGTCCATCCTTCCTTTCGCATATAATCATAGTTGGCAGGTAGGATTAGGAGAAGAAGTTGCTGTTCCTTGGTTTACTTTTAAAACCAGTATTTTGTTCTTATGCCTTCTGTCCCCTCGACCAACCTCCCCGCCCCAACACACAATTGCTGGCTCGGGTCCTAGCCAGAAGGACTTACGGGGTAGGAGGACAAAGGCAACTTTTTTGACCCATAAGAATGTTGGGTTATGAGATACTATCGTATAAATTCATACTTATTTGATGTGTCATTTGATGGCTCAAAAAATAATGCACGTGTACTGTATATAATCTAAAGGAAATAGCAGCTTGGCACACAACTGACACCAAATACGCACCGGATGCACCGAATCCAATGGGCGTGTACCCAAGGTGTCGAATCCAATGGACGTACGTTCAAGGTACACCCTAGGTGCCAATCCCAGTGGCGCTCGGTGTAGCGAGTCCCACATCAAGGAAACAATTCCAGAAGAGCTGCCTTATAAATATGAAGGGCACTCCCTCCTCAAACCGGTCTTTTGGGGCAGGCTCTCTCTAACAACTTATGCTCATTACAATGGTACTCTCGTTGAAATAGACCCTCGTCCAAAAAGGGTTACCTGTGGAGGGGCTGACTTGCTATCGGTGCATTAGGTTGGAGTGAAATGCCACAGAATGAAAGCCGCTGAGAATGACAGCCAGAGAAAGAGGGAAGAATGTAATGAGTTTCACATCGAGGAGGTGGTTATAGAAGAGCTGTCTTATAAGTATAAGGGGCACTCCCCCCCTCAGACAGGTCTTTTTGGGCGGGTTCTCCCCAACAATTTATACTCACTACAGAGTTCCTCATACTTATAAGACAACTCTTCTAGAGTTAGCTCCCTGATATGAGACTCATTACACTCAGACTCGAAGAGTGCTCGACGCGATCTTGAGCGCTGATATGCAATATATAAACTCATTGATCAATTCAGGGTTGAACCACTTGCACTTCAAGAGACCTAGAGCATCGTTATTGAGAGAAAAAGAAGAGAAAGAGAGAGAAAATGAAGAAGGAAAAAATTTGAGTATCCGATTGAATTCCAAATCGTATTCCAATCTCCACCGACCTTAGATATGCTGTTATTGAAGTTGAGGAGAATGTTTTATCGGTCAGATTTTCTACTCTTTTGTTTTATACTCATTGTTGTTTGGTTTATTTGTTATAAGGTTTTAAGTCTTTATATTTAATTGAGGTTTGTGTAACCGATTTATTATATAGTAGAGATACTTTTGAACGTATTGTCCGTGATTTTTTTCTCTCATTCTAAAGAAGATTTTTTATATAAAATCTTATATTCTTCATCATTTGTGATTGTTGGTAATTACTTATTGTGTATTTTTTTATGGTTTAAATAAGCAGTTCGGGTTTCAGTAAGTTGTATCTGAGATATGGTTATTGGTATCATGTATTAAAATTTGTTAGAATTGATGAAAGTCAGGAATAAAATGGTTTATTTGAATGGCACAAATTATAATATTTAGAGGAATAAGATGAATGATTTATTATTTGTAAAAATACTATATCTTTCAAAATTTGTTATGTAAAAGCCTAAGCCAAAATCCAATGAGAAATAGGCTTTTAAATATAAACAAATTTATGGTTATATTCGATAATTTATGGACGACAACGTGTATAATCACATTCAAAATGAGATAAATGTAAAGACGTTGTGGGAGAAATCTAAGACGCTCTATACTTCAAAAACCATCAACAATAAATTATACCACTTGATGAAATTGATACAAGTGGGGTACAAAGAGGGCACATCGATAGTCGATCACTTGAACGAATTTCAAGGGGGTGTGGATCAGTTGAGTAGTATGGATATCAAATTTAATGATGAGTTGCTGGGCTTCTAGTTATTAACTACTTTACTGGACTTTTGGGAGGTGATACGAATCACCATCATTAATATAGTTTCGAATGGCATGGTGACTCTAGAAATAATAAAGGAAACCGTACTAAATGAGAAGATAAGACGTCAATTATAGGGCTCTTCTTCTTTGCATTCTAAAGTACTAGTCTCAGAGTCAATATGAAAAAAAAAAAAGGCGTAGTCCTAAATATGGTGAGAAAAGTTAAAACAAGTCCCAATTGAGGTACCAAAATCTCGAGTGTTATTACTGCAGGAAAAAGAGGCACATCAAAAAATATTTTTATAAGTAGAAGCAAAAAAACACCAATGGCAATGAGAAGAAAACAAATAAGGCCCAAGATTAGGAAAGAGCCTTGATTGTTATCAAAGACGACCTTTTGTTGGTATGCAAGGAGGATGAAATAATCAATTTGGCAAATCACGAAATCAATTGGGTGGTGGACAGCAGTACCCCACTCCACATCACATTACGAAGAAAATTCTTCACGTATTACACTCCCGATGATTTTAGAGTGTTGAAGATGGATAATGAAGATACATCTTGGATTGTCGGTTGTGGTGACATGTGCCTTATTACCAACAATGAAACAAAGTTACAGTTAATAGATGTATGATACATTCTGGATATTCAACTGAATATTATTTTAGTAGGGAAGCTCGACAACAAAGGATTTTATAACACATTTTGTGAATGAGTATAGAAGTTGACCAGAGGATCTCTAGTAGTTGTCCGAGGAAAGAAAATTTTTAACTTGTATATATTGCAAACCTCTATTTCAGTTGGAGATATACTTGTTGCTAGAGGTAAGGAGTCTTTTGATTTATAGCACTAAAGGTTGAGCCATATGAGTAAGAAAGGACTGAATTATCTAACCAATAAGGACTTCCTTCAAGGTGTGCAAGAAGCAAAACTAAAGACTTGCTTTCACAGCGTGGTAAGGAAGTAACGGTGAGTTTTATTCTATGAAAACTCATTCATGAAAAAGGCCAATTTTCTTAAGTTAGTCCACATCGACATATGTGGCCCTCTCAAGGTGAAGACACTTCAAGTAACACTTTACTTTATCATATTTATTGATGATTATTCAAAAAAATTATGAGTGTATCCATTGAAGTCGAATGATCAAACCCTTGATATCTTCAGATAATTCCATATCCTAGTGGAGAGGCAAACAGGGATAAATTTGAACTGCCTCTAGAATGACAACGGCGATGAGTATATTGGAGCTTTTGATTTCTATTGTTGGACCCACGAAATTCGATGCCAAAGGATTCCACCGAAGACACCGCAATTGAATGGGGTGGTTAAACAGATGAATAGGGCGCTAATTGAGGGAGTTTACTGTGTGCTTTCAAAGGAAAAGCTCCTCGATTCATCTTGGGGGAAAGTCTTGAATGATGTGACTCATGTAATCAACCTATCACTAAGTGATTTATTAAATGAAGAAATCCCAGAGAAGATATGGTCCAAGAAGGAGGTGTCCTATAACTATTTATATATATTCGGATATAAGTTCTTTATCTACATCCCTAAGGATGAGAGGTCCAAATTAGAGTCAAAGACAAGATAGTGCATTTTTCTTGACTATAGAAAAGATGAGTTGGGAAATCTATTCTACGATCCAATAGAGAAGAATTTTGTTCAATCGAGGAATGTGGTGTTCATTGATGATGAGACAACTATAGATATCGGCAAAAAAGCGAACATCGTTTCCAACAACAACAGTAGTCGGGTTTGCGATACGAATCTTGAATCCATAATACCGGTACCTGTTCATGATGAAGACATTAATCAAAGTAGTGACGATGGGGAAGAAAACCATGGGACTTCTATGCTCAATGGAGAGGATGATGGAAATGAGGATGACTCCATTTCTCATAATATTATTGAACCCGCCGAGAACATTCCACTTCGACGATCCATGAGAAATCGAAGGCCTTTTATTTGTCTATTGACTAATAAGAATGTATTATTTATCTGTGGAGGGGAGCCCAAAAACTTTGATGAGGCTATGGAGGATAAATACAAATTGAAGTGGATGAAAGTCATATAAGATGAAATGAAATCACTGTAGAAAAATCACACGTTCGAACTAAGAAAACTGTGAAGGGCAAACATGCTTTGAATAACAAGTGAATCTTCTACTTGAAAGCTGATGAGAATAGCCCGCAACCAAGATATAAGGTAAGACCGATTGTAAAAGGCTTTAATTAGTGGAAAGGTATTGATCTTGAGGAGATTTTTATCCCGGTTGTGAAGATGTCTTTCATTTGGGTGGTGCTTAGATTGGTCACGATTATTGACTTGGAAATGGAACAATTGGATATGCAAACAGTTTTTCTTCAAGATTACTTTGAGGAGGAGATTTACATGGAGCAGGGATTTCAAATTGAGGGGAAGAAATGTTTGGTATGCCATCTGAAAAAAAGTCTATTTGAGTTGAAGCAAACTCCAAGATAATGGTATAAGAAGTTCAAATCTATTATGATAAATTAAGGCTATCAGAAGACTGTTTTGAACCATTGTGTCTTTATTTAAAGGTTTTTCAAAAACAATTTTATTATTCTTCTACTTTATGTGGATGATATACTCACTGTTGGACGAAATACCTCCCAAATTAATGAAATGAAGTAACAGATCGGGAAATCTTTTGCCATGAAGGATTTGGCGCTAGCGAAATAAATTTTGGGTATAAGAATATTTCACAATCGCAAAATAATGAAAATATGGATTTCCCAGGAGGGTTACATGGAAAAGGTTCTTCAACACTTCAATATAAAAGAAGTCCAAATCTGTGGGCACTCCATTGGTCAATTAATTTAAACTGAGTAACCGAAAATACCCTTCCACGAATGATGAAAATGCAAGTATAAGAGGCATACCTTACTCTTCAACCGTGAATAGTTTGATGTATATTATGGTATGTACAAGACCTGATATTACTCATACTATTGGAACGATTAATTGTTTTCTTTCAAATCTTGGTAAGGAATATTGGTTCTCGGTGAAATGGATATTGAGCTATCTCCAATGAACTTCCAAGCTATGCTCTTGTTTCAGAAGTGACAAGCAACTTCTGGGTGAGTATACTAATATAGATATGGCGAACGATGTTGATTCTCGAAAGTCCACCTTATGGTATCTAGTCATGTTCACTAAATGAGTTGTTTCTTGACAATTTAAATTACAGAAGTGTGTTACTCTCTCGACCACTAAGGAAAATTTTATTACTGTGACAGAGACAAACAAAGAGATGCTGTGAGTGAAAAAGTTTATCCGAGAACTCGGTTTCAAGTAAGGACGATATGTGTTACTTTGTGACAATCAAAATACAATTCACTTTTGTAAAAACTCATTGTTTCATTCCAAATCAAAGCACATTGATGTAAGATATCATTGATGCAAAATATTGTTGACTTGGAGTTGTTGACGCTTGATAAGATCAGAATCAAGGAAAATAGATCAGACATGATGACTAAAGTGTTGCAGAGAGAAAAGCTTGAAGCTTGTTGAATCATTACCGAGTTGATGATATTGCCCACATACAGTTGAAAAGAAAAGTTTGTTGGATTATGAATTACTTTCGTGTAAGTCCATACTCATTCAACATATCATTTGGTGGTTCAGATAAGGATGCACATATACCTTACATGATCAGAGAAAATTGCAGCTTGATGCACAATTGACACCCGACGCATACTCGAGGCGCCGAATCTAGTGGGCGTGGACCCAAGGGGCGCCCGAGGTGCCCAATCTAGTGGGTGCATGCTTGAAGCGTTCCCAAGAGGCACCGACGTGCTAAATCCAATGAGCACGGGCTCGAGATGAGCCCAAGAGGTACCCAAGATGCCAATACCAGTGGTGCCTGTGCTCAACGCACGCTCTAGCACTGATGCGTAATATAAAAATATGTAAATGCATTTTATGGTTGAACCACTTGCACTTTCAGAGATCTAGAGCGTCATCATTGAAAAAAAAAGAAAAGAAAGTGAAAGAAAATGGAGAAGATGAAAATTTGATTATCTGTTTGAGTTCCGAATCGTTTTTCAATCTCCGTCGACCTTGGATATGCTATTATTAGAGTTAAGGAGAACATTTTACTAGTCATATTTTTTATTTTTTTATCTTGCACTCATTGTTACTCAATTTATTTATTACAATGTGTTTAGTCATCATATTTGATTAGGATTTGTGTGGCCGATCTATTGCATAGTGGATATATTTTCGAACATATCATCCCGTAATTTTTCTCTCTCATTATAAATAGGATTTTTTACATAAAATCTTATATTCATCATCATTTATAATTATTATTATTTATTCGTTGTGTGTTGTCGAATATTTTCTCATAATTTAAATGAGCGATTCGGGTCCCAAAACAATGATTTTGTATAGTTGGTCACTTGGCAAAATCTGTGTTGTCCAATGTTTCCTTTGATCTGTGTGATAAATTGGGGTAAAGACACATTTGCGTCCCAAGACATACTGAAGAGAAGCTTCGTTAGTACTTGTCCCTTGACTGGGTAGTCTGTAAATGCGATTTGGGAAATTTCGTTCGTAGTATAAAATTATCGGATGCATTATCAAGTAGTTCAGATTTGTGTCATAACTCCTAAGCACGTATATGGGCCTTTCTTTCATATTCGCCTAGCCAAAAACAGAGGGGGGGGGGTGTGGGGGTGGAATAACTCATGGATGTCCTGTTTTCCAGTTTTCCGTCTGCAATATACAGGACTGCCCAGCCTCCTGCCCTTGATGCCTGTCGTGGGTGACGTACATCCAATTTTGGCGCAACATTATATGGACTACATTTCGCTGAGGATGGTGCGTAACAGATACATATTTATAAATTATGTTCTTACTATTTGACCAGATTAGACTCGTCTCAGGAAAAAAAGCGGCGTAGTTTTCGGTATTAGACCCCGCAAAAATGAAGGCTTTTGATAAATGGACAATGAAGCACTGTCCCAAATACATGAAATGTATGCTTAATCGTGGCAAATGATCTGCGAAATGGACAAGAGCCAAACCCTTTTGAGTTGGTCATTTTTCCTCAATTTTCCGAAGGAAATTGATTTAATAAGATGACTACGTAGTCCTTTCCCGAATTCCATCTTTCCACCGAAAAAGAAACAAAGACTCGTTAGAAACGGAAAATGTATCGTTACCACCTGGCATTTGTTATGTAACTTGGGAGGTTCTAAACCAACCATGACCCAATCAATTGAAGAGCTGAGCAAGTCTGAAGCGTCTAGTTGAAATTTTGGAAGAATCAACCAACATATGGTGCCAGGAACCGTGCCACCAAATTTTTACTGCCAAAGTGCAAGGCTGTGAACTCTGGACAGAGTATCCCTCCCTGCATAACTATTATTCTTATCGACCCCAAGGTAATCTGTATATCAAGGAGGAATAGCCAGCCACAATATATACATCGAACTCAGACAATCATATAATCATTGATATTGGCCCGAGGAATTGGGAAAGCTAGAATTAGCTGACACTGCCCAGAAGCTCAAACCATGGACATCTGAGATATCCTTAGGCAAAACAGGAACTGAATTTCTCAAATCAAACAAAACCAAAGTAAACAGTTTCTCGACTCCAAAGAACAAAGCCCATTTCTAATTAAAGCAAGATACAGAGCCATGTTTCCTATATTAACTGCCCATGTTTTACGGTTGCAATCAAAATCAGGCGAACCAAGATGAGGCCAATCAAAATCAAGTCTGTGGCAATGCAGCTGCTGCTCGTCCTCTGAACTATGACGTCTAATCCTCTTCTTCCTGTCATAATAAATGCATAAATGATTAACAATGGAACAAATTTGCAAGATTCAAGCAAGACTTCACAAACCTCCTGGTCGCTGCCCTCCTCGTCCTCCTCTTCATCGTTGACCTCAGACCTGGACCTGTCTGATTCTTCTTCTTCAGCATTGTTACCTTCACTCTATTTAAATATATTTACCAAAGTAACATTAGGTAGCTAGTAGTAATTACATTTACTATTGACTTGAGCAAACTGTCATGCCATAGCAAGCACAAAATGAATACCTGTTTCTTGTTGTACGCTTTCATGTTCCTTTCATATTCAGCCTTCCTTTTGTCTGCCTTTTGAATATAAGGAGCCTTCTCCTGAGATAATCACATTTATATACCAGGTTAGTATAAATTATATTTGTGAGCCATGGAAAGGAAAGCACAGTCACAAAATAGTTAAACCAAAGCTAAATGACAATTTGTGTATCACTCACAGCTTCAGACATAGACTTCCATTTGTCTCCACCTGCTTTTCCAACCTATGGAAAATCAAAATTTGAAAAACATCATCATGACAAGACAGGTAACATGAACAAAAAAACTTCAGAAGGCAAATTCTTACCACAGCAACAGACTTGTTGTTAGGGTGCTTTTGCTTGTACTGTACTCTAAACTCCTCCCTTTATTTAAAAAAGAACACAACAGATAAGTCACACACAAGGCCAGTTGAATACAGTTATTGAGATCAGATCATGTGGAATAAGCTATATATAACAGAAGCCCATATTTATCACATCGCTGATTATGCATAGCACACTTGTTGATAAGAAAGATATAGAACAAAATGTATACACAAGTCAGCAGCCACGGCACTTTCCAGAATAATGGCAAAGAATATTGTTATGGGGCTCATCAATATACCCTCGGAAGTCTTGGGACCTCATCATCCGACTACTGCCAGAAAGAGAGCACTAAGGCAATCCAGCCACCTCTTAAATTTAGAAATTATATTTAATTATTTCTGTTCTACTCCCCTTCCCTGCACATTGTTTCTGTTATACTCCCCTGCCCTGCGCACGTTCACTTGGCTTTCTGTTATGTTTTCAGTTTCTGCACTAAACTGCATATGGAGTTCTGTTGCTCTGCTGGGCCACGGGTGTATATAAGCCCATCACTATTCCTGTTAGTTAATAGGAAAATATACTCAGTTCATCTTCCTGACTCTCGACTCTTCTCAATCACCCTCTTCCTCTTCCTCTCTCAATCCCTCTCTCTGCTGAACTCCCCCTTCTCTTTACCTTTCTCCCTTTTCCCCCTCAAATGGCTCCTTCCTGCGCTGCGGACGCCATCGATTGCTTGAGCATCTGTATCAAATATCAAGAAATCCCTTTTTTCTTTTTTTTTGTAAAGAAAATCAATTAAGCATATTTGACATTCCAGATATATTGAGTGGGCCAGTTGGATGCTAGAAATACAAAGGATGTGGAAGCGATTAAGAGGTCAAAAGCTTCCAAATTTGATTAACAAGTACACATTTGCAGCAGCTGTGTATATACTATCCAGGTAGAGGAATCAACACGTTCCCCCCCCCCCCAACAGCGGCAGTATTTCGGAGATTCAGCATATATCACAATTTTTCTACTGGTGAAATTTGATGCAAAGTGACATGAATTGTCTTGCTCAACCGCAGCGACAAATATACAGGAAAAATGACCTTGCATATCATTCCTTGGAAAAAAAAACAAGTGCTTAACGCAAACGACGCAACTCTTCACGATGCTTAGGCTAAGAAATGTACGCACATGAAGACGAAGAAGGCACTTGCTGGCCTCTTAGGTTTGCTAGGATCCTTAGCTGCCTTCCCTTTCTTCGACGCTTTAGCAGCGGTTCCTTTCACCGACAGCCTACAAGAAGCACGATCACAAACAGATAGAGCATGAACAGTTACGGTGTATTTGATTTTCAGAAAATGAGTTCAAAACAGATCTGAGATATAAGAACAACAAAAACAAGATTACTCATCGAACACTAGTCGACCAACAAAAATCAACGAGAGATCATAGAAATTCTTCCAAATAGACACCTACTTGCTGCCGGCCTTTTTGGACTCGGCTTTCGATTTGCCTCCTTTCATGAAGATTCCTGCACCAAAAGAAAAAAAAAAAAAACAGATCAGCAAAATCAATAGATGAGTCACCAGAAGTAAGAGAACATCCGATCAGAATGGATCGAATCAAGTCTGAAGTTACCTGTGCGGTAGGGTTAGCGGACAGAACTAGAGAAATGTGCAGTTTGAGAAGGACGAGAGAAATGTGCAGTTCGAGAAGGACGAGAGAGAGAGAGAGAGAGCTCGCGCGCGCGGAGGGGATAAAGGGTCGGGCGAGGGGAGGGTGTTCGCGAGAATTCAACATCAATAACGAGTTAATAAACCCTCCGAAGAGCGAAATTGTTCGGAATACAGGAATGATTATTTAAAAAGCTATAGCATGGGACTTGAAATAAATAATGATATGTACCTCAAATTTAAACTGTGATTCAAATTAAATCAAATNCACATATATTTCAGTATATTTTTTTCTTATGATTTTTCAAGCAATCATATGAAAAGGCAGCTTCCTTTAATTTTTTTTTTTTTAAATTTTCCTAGATTCAAATTTGAACATTTGATCCTTAGTAACAATGCCAAGGGAATTTTCAAGATGGGTCCTACCGATTTTCGAAATGAAAATCGGCTGTTGACACATAGGATTGAATAATAAATAATTTATGTGTTAAACTCATTTTATAATCTTAGTTATTTAAACTGTTATGATTATACTAACACATAAAACTGTATTGAATTTGTCTTATAATCTTAATTGTTCAAATTATTAGAATAAAATTCTCACTAATGTAAATATACAAAAACTATAAAATAGGGCATTAACAACTCTGTGTGAATATAACTACTGACCTCTCTGCAAAAATATGATAATACAGGATTTAGGGAAACAGACACCGATCTAGGGCCTTTGCAGTGACTTAATCAACACAGCTCGATATTAATATATATTTGCTGATAATTTTGTGCATGTCATTGACACTTCGTGTTTTTGGTCGAGTCACAAACTTATAGGGCAAGGCGAAAGTGAAATATAATGACCAAATAACGGGACGGGTCCGTCTTATTTGTAACATTTGCAGAGATTCAAGCTTGATTGGAACATGAGATTGAATGGAAAATATGAGTCATAATAAATAGAATGTTAAATATAAGAAATGAGAACATGGTTGATAGCTAGAGGTGGTACCTGCAACAATACCTTTTACATATAGTATGATATATGAAATGGGGTAATGACAGCAGCTAGGGAGAAAATGATTTGAGCAGAGCCAATTCTTGGTTGAAAATTCCTTCTAGTAAAGTATGAGTAGCCTGAGTTCGTCTTATCGTAACAGTAAGATTGTTCTATTGTGATCCGATAATAATTGGCTCAAAACACATAAAAGAGCTGTTCTGCGATGTAGAGACAATGAAAGCCGCTTGCTTAACATGGGCAAGTTGATTGCTTTCATAAATTTATTCCAATAAAGCATGAGATATTTCGAGTGAGATTGATCGTAATGGTAAGATTATTCTATTGTAATATGTGAATCACTGATTCAAACCTGCTGGCTGATGGTTCATGACCAGCAAGCTCTGCTAGTCTCCTCCTACTTTTCATTCCCTTTCAGACTTTTAACGATGAGAATTTCATCCTGATAACTCAAACGGTTAGAATTACATAGCATATTAAAACATGATCGAATCATCTTATAATTCTAACTGTTTTGAATTACCAAGATGAATTGCTCACCGTTAGAAGTATAAGATGACTCTTAAATGAAAAGAATGACCATCTACTCCAATCCGTGGCAGATGCTGTTGCTAAATGGGATCTTTAGACAAACAAATCTCTCTGCCTTGAACAAGACAAATTCCTATTCGTAAGATGCTCAACTTTATATTTTTCCCAGGCAAATTCATCGAGAAGGATTCCTTTGAATATAAAACGAACTCAGCAAACAACAAAAGGGAAGCTGTGATAAATGCTATCAATAAGATAGATGATTATTGTATTAAACAGAGGAAACAACATCATCCGAGATCTATATCCCACAATCACCAACATAAATTCCAGGTATTTTAGCGGCACATTCAAACCGAATCACGCTTTTAAATTAGAAATAATCAAAACAACCATCACCAACATTTCAATTTGCAAAAGCATGACATTTAGCATAGAAGGGAAGCTGTGATGATCCAAGAACAGGCGGGAAAAAAACCTGATAACATTCCATCATTAGGTTTCAGGAACTTTCAATGGCAGCAATCCCAATACGTGGCTGTTGTGACTTGTGGTTTCTCCTCCAGAAAACCCTCCTCCACCAAACTTCAAAACCCCTTCGGATATCCGGACAGTCATCCCCGGAATTCAAGAACCTTTCAAACCAAGCAAGAAGGATTTCCTGTTGCCTTGCTAGAGGCAACGTAAGAATGGTGTTGCTTAGGCCATCTTCAATCAGGTGTCGGTCGAGGCCTTTTGATGCCCTCCTCATCCACCCGAAATCCTCATAAAACGGCACCAACCAGGTTTGCAATAGTGACCACCTTCCTTCCTCTGAAGCTAAAAGCTGCCCTTTCCCAATACCGACAAGGAGCCGAGCCGTCACTCTGCTTACCTCAAACCTATGAATGGGAGGAACCTTTGAATGTGCTTCGGACATCTCTATTTGCGAAGCCCATGTCATTAGAAATTCCTCAGCAATCTGCCTACTGATTAGAATATCCAGAATCCAATATAAATTGTCTGCTTGCCTTGCAATTTGACCAACATCGTGGGAGTTGGATGCTGCAGCTCGCAAAAAATGAAGACGCAGCTGTTGCAAACAGCTGTTGCAAGCTAAATACAAGGAGTCTTTTCCAAGATAGTTTTGATAAGAGTCTTCGTGAAGCAATTTGGATATTAAGCCTTTCATTTCTCGCCTTGCCTTCTCATCTTTCCCTTCAAGAACTACATTTAAGAGCTTCATAAGCAATTCTTCATTGTCATTACTGCTCTCTTCTGTTGCAACAATGTCGAGGGAAACCCTCTTCAGAACATCACTAGCGCCTATCCCTTGTAATTGAAGATCTGAAAGCAATGATGCCACCTTCTCTTCTTCATCCTCTGTCCATGGTGCAGCCTCTAAGTACTCCAAGCAAGATAAAACCCCAGCATCAAACCCGATTGCAGCTGAAACCTAAATGTATGCATATGAAAAATGAAAGAACTTATAATCTAAAATACCCAGAGCTCATATTCAAAAACTTTTGGTTAATTTTATGGTTGATTAAGCAAGCAAGATGGTCACATGACAAGCTCGTGATCTTATATAATATAAGTATCAGATGTCATCATCGATGTGAGACAATATACAACACAAATTAGTGGAGCTACATTAAAAAACTCATCAAATATGTTACTCGGTTCAAAATTTTTATTTTTATTTTTTTAGATAGATTTCTGGTTGTCAGTGGGATAATCTTTTAATAAAAAGACTAAAACTCCTGGCAATAAGAACCAACATTCAAAATTGAATTTCCCATGTTTTTCTCTTTCATTCTTACAGAGCATAGCTTCTCATGCAAACAGTGTACCTATGTTGTCATAGATAACAAGCTTTGTGATAAAGCATTTTGATTTTTGGATGCACAAAATGCAATTTGAAATTCATTCTGCTGAACTTTAAACAATCCAATTCTCTTCTTAGCATTAAAAACATTGTTCAACTGCTCAACTGCTTTGGAATTCTTAAAGATGGCAGTGTTCAACTGTTCTCCATTCTCATTCGATTGTACAAATTCGTAACTGCATTCTGCCATAATTGATTTCCATTTGTTTCATTCTGTTGTTCTGTGATTATACATTTCATTTCAGAAACCATTCTCAAAATGAAAAACAAATGGGGCCCTTAAATTTCCCTCTACGGGAAAACCACTTTCCGCTAAACTGAAAATCCAAGTTATCGGAACAAAATTAGACGACTTAAAAGCAAACCGCTGTGTACCTTTAACATCCCAAGAACCTTGGAAACATCCTCCTTTAGTAGCCGCCGCCTCAGATCCTTACAATACATCAAGCTCAGCGTCGCAATATAAACCTCCAAGTCATCACAATCTGTAACCTCCACAGCCACAGGCGTCGCCCCAGAACTCCGCTGCTTTGGCCACCTCTCCAACAATTTACCGGCGAAGAATCTGCTATGCACGGCCAGAATTTGTCTATGCATATTAACACTGACACTGATCCCGTCCTTACCACTCAACGTCAGTCTAATATCGCTCGAATTCAGATCGTTGAACAGATTCCCAGGGCTCTTAGCCTTCAATATCTCGGAGATTCTCTGTTGCATCAGATACTGCTTGTCCTGCGTTGAAATTGTAGACTTCTCTGACAAAACGATGGCGCTTTGGGGTGTTGCTCTGAAATGGTAGTCGGGCTCGTTGGCCATCATCTCGAAGAGAGTCGGGCTGGATCGCTTTGTCTTCTCCATCGACCCCGTCAGCGGCGGGGGGGACATGGGGTTTAGTAGGCCGGCAGTGAGGGCCGAGTTGAATTTGCTAAAGCTTGAAGGAAATGCAGCTGTGCGCGTGGTGTATGCATGCTCATAAACGGTGCCGTTTTGAGCAACGGGTGCGGCGGTGGTAGAGTGGTCCATGTGTGGGGAGAGAGAAAGAAGCGGTGTATTGGGTGAGAACCGGGAAATCAGATTTGATTGGGAAGTGTCTGTGTTAGTGTTTCTGCAACTGGGGATCCAATCCGGGTCGGATTCTGGATATGGGTCTGGTAGCGGAGGTGGATTACTATATGACGGCGGCCTTTGGCGGGGCGTAGAAAGTGGTTTTGAGGAGGCAGGGCTATTCCGAATGTTATCAGGTGAATCAACGGTAACGTTGGCTGTGGCGGTGCTGGCGTCGGCGGTTGAGGAGGACACGCTGATTTCACGGCACCTGCGACGCTTGGGCTTAGTGGGTTGGGCTTGAATTTTGAGATGGGCAGCTGCAGACGCTGCTGCCATGGGAGATAGAGGTTTTTGGAATTTAATTTACAGTCCTTTTAGGGCAAATGGAATCAGCGGCGGAAGGCGGCGGAGGCTGAAACCAGCTAAGTTCATGATTGAGCTGTTTATGGGAAATCTAATTTAAATTTG
>JAODPA010134049.1:0-16550 GCA_025585075.1 Nepenthes mirabilis
CCCACACATACACGTACACCTGTTGCTGAACTCTATTGCACCATACTAATATCTGAATTTTTACATGCTTTATTTGGTCAATTCATGCCATGAAATTTTTACTAAATATACTTTAAGATATTATCTAAATTACCATATTTTTTTTCTAAAATAATCATTTTTTTTGTTAGTAAGAAAAAATGTATTAAAAAAGAAGAAAATGCACAACTTATGATTTATCTTCAAGTGTTGTTCCGACTTAGAGTTAAAATATAGACGTTAGGGCATACCCCGAGCACCAAGGTACATTATATGACACCAAAAAAATGAAACAAAAATCTAATCCTGCAAAATGGATGAGATTCTTCAACGAATACCAACACAAACTTAATAATCAGCAGAGTCAGCGGGAGACTTAAGTTAAGAGCATGCTACATCTCATAGGGCATTAGAAAACAATAATATAGCTACTTTCTTCAGCAAGAAAATGGCTGCATTTGACATCAGTTTTAGCAGCAACATCCAGCAGCAGGATAGGAGGACTTTCCATGGGCAGCGGTCCTTCCATCTCGGCAAAGAAGACCCATATTGGCAAATGCGCCATACCGGGCAGAGTGTTCACATGGCCCACAATATTTTTACTAGACATGAGCATACCGGTATATTCCTCCATTCTGGCAAATTGCTTTACACCAGCAAAAACACCAAACTGGTAAGAATCACCAATCTGGAAAACTTGGAAAAATAATGGCATACCTTTCGGAATGCCAACTGTAACACCATAGCAGACATGTGCAACCCGGGCTATTCCACCATTCTGGCAATTCATACCATTTTGGCAAATTGCGTGATTCTAGCAAAAACTCCAAACTGGTAAGAATCACCATTTCGGCAACCGAGGAAGAGTGAGGGCATACCGTCCAGAATGCCAACTTTTTTTTTTTACCAAACATGTGCAAACCAGTATAATCATCCAATCTGGCAATTTGCTCCATTCCGGTAACTTGCTTTAACACCAGCAAAAATACCAAATCGGTAAGAATTACCAATCCAGCAAACTAGGAAAATTAAAGGCATACCATCTGGAATGCCTACTGTAGCACAATTACTAAACATGGGCAAACCGGGAAATGCCACCATTCCAGCAAATTGCATTATTCCATAAAAACTCAAAACGGGTAATAAACACCAATCTGGCAACCCAGCTAAAGAAAAGGAAAATTGTAGCACCTCGGACTTCCTACAACACCTCATTCATATCAGCAGCTCCCTATCTCAGCCAGTATTCTAGTGGTCTCTTTTGTCTAAAGAGCCCATGGAGTTCTTGGGAGAGGACTTTCAACGTCTTTGGGACTTGGCTTGCTTTCAAGTTCCATCCTGCTCGGAAGGAGAAGGAGCGGTTACTTGACTTGTATTTTCCTGAGCGTGATTGGAATATGCACCATTGACTCTCCTGTCAGACAGCCTCTGTGAGCGATTGAGAAGGCAGGAGGTGGGAGGAGGCTCACTTCAAGGGTCTAAAATAATCCTTGCCATTACCATACTAGAATTACCAAAATTCAGAAACATGCATATCATTGCTGACATGCTAATTTTTATATAATGTTAATGGCCGATTTGTGTTTTTCCATCATTGGATCTTAGAGAGAGAAGCTCTCTCTTCTCTCTAACTTTCAAATTCGAGCAGTGCCTTGGATTTTGATTTCTCTGATCGTCACTGGCCATGGCGGGCCTCTTGGGGCCCCCTCTTGGTCCTCCCCAGGACTCCGCCTATCCTGTATTACCCTCTATTTCTTCTTCGACGGCTATTGATTCTAAATCCCTAGGTCATTCCTCTCTCCTACTTCCACTACTGAAGCGGGACAAGGTTTCTCATTCTTTTGCCCCTGATGTATCATTCTTGGAGCTTTCGAAACCAAAGGATCTCTGCAACAACGTTGTCCATATGCAGTCTCCTCTGGCCCCGTCGGAGGCGAAAGGCTCTGAGGTGGGCGTCGGCAACCCCCTTGGTATTGAACTGCGCCCTTATCTATCTCACCCCCTGATTGCGGGGCTGGTGCCCCCCCTTCCTGGGTTGATGTTGTCCAGAAGGATAGCGTAGGACTTTGTAAAATGTTGACATTCTATCCCCCAGACAATTGGAGGTGACACTGCCACCATTTCTCCTCCGCCTGATATTATCGATTAAGGTAACCTTTTCTGGGGCTTCACCTTAGTTGGCCATTTTTTCTATTCCCCTCCTCATTTCCTGGCTGTTAAAGCCATAGTCAGGAAACTCTGGGCTCGTTTTGGACTCAAGCACATCACTGGTAATGAAGCTGGCTTTTTCTTCTTTCGCTTCTCATCCTTAGAGATGATGGAGAAATGCTTAATCTGCGACCATGGCTCTTTTCGGGGAAAGCAATTTTTCTTAAACGATGGTCTTCGGGTTTGCCCTTGATAAAGGAGGAACACAAACGGTTCTCCATTTGGATTAAACTATCCAACCCGCCGATTGAATACTGGACTCATGCTAGACTCAATTGGGTTGCAAGTGCCGTTGGGATACCTCTGTAGCTTGATTCTAGGACAGCCCGTATGAAAAATGTCTCCTTTGCCAAGATTTGTGTCGAGGTGGGTGTGGATGGCCCCTTTCCCAAATGCATCGCCATTCAAACTTACCCGAATTCTGAGTCCCTATCTGTGGCGAATGTGAAATATAGTTGGAAGCCTACTCGATGTAGTCACTACCGTTTGTTAGGTCATGTTGAATCTAAATGCCGCTCCAAGATTGTCATCCAACATCCTGGTAAAATTCGTCCCAGCTCCTCCAATTCTGTCCCTGCAAGAAAAGACCAAAGGGACTGTGTAATGCATCATGCTGTAGTTGGCTACTTGAGTGGTGCTAATGATTCCAGATGCTCTGCCATCTCTTCTACTCCCCTTCTAGTGGATGATGGACCCTTAAACCCTACTGGTACTATCCATCCTGGGGCAGCAAATGTTTCAAGGCCTGACAGTGCCACGTGTGAGGCTTCCTCTGAGAGCCTAATGGATGAGACTGTGAAGACTGCTGATGTTAATTGTGCTATACCAGTGGGATGCCCACTTGATGGGGCTGGGCTGGGCTGGACTCCCAAGCCTCTCCTTTTGATGCTTTGTTGGCTAATCCAATCCCAGATGATACCAAGCCTGGGCTGGTGTCCCAGCCTCCTTTGTTTGATGCTATGATGTCAAAACCATTTTTGGATGGTATAGCCATCAATTTTGATGCGGAGAATAAGGATTCTCTGCAGGGATTCTGTCTTCAGGACGCTAGGGCTCCTGTGGCTCTTCTCTCTTTCGCAGATATTGTGCTTGGGGATCCTAACTCGACTAATCTGCCTAGCAGATGTGTCCTCCCCACGCCAATCTCTGATAAAAATCGTTTAGAAGACCTTGGCTATTTTACCAAGGTTTCTGAGGGCTACTATGCAATTGGCTTTGCCCCTAGCCCTCAAAATGCCCCTGCTGAACAACATTGTGAGGAACCAGGCAGCCCGATTGCTGGTGCTATCCCAATATCCAGGTGGCCGACTTTTGAGGCAGCCCGAATGGAAGCTACTGGACAAAAGGCTGCCATTAATGTAATGGAGCCACTTGTTCCAGCTTGTGTTGAGGTAGATTTGGACGCTGTCCCTTCGAACTTGCCAATAGCCTTGGAATGTGTCGAAGTCCCTACTTCCCCTAGTCCTCCTGATGCGCAGTTAATCCATAATAATTTAGATCCTGATTTAGATGATGATCTTGATCTAACACCTATCTCCATCTCTCGCCTCTCAAGTAAGTATTCACTGGATACTTTAAATATTGTGGGGGCTGACACTATTAGCCCCAGGGGCTCCTTAGCTGATGATCGTGAGGGCCAGGCCAGAGACACTTCCAAGGGAAAATATTTAAGTGTCAAAGAGGTGACTGCCATGCAATACGAAACTTGGAAGCCAGCAAAGTCCCGAAAAAAGAGAAAGTCTGCATCCAAAAAATCCAAGGGATCCTCCGGCACATAGGCTTTATGCCGGTTGGGCTCGAGTGTCTGGGGCTGGACAGAAGTAGTGGTCTCTCTCAACAAGTCTTTTATGCTTCCTGAATTGTGAGGCAGAGTGCTCTCTTGGCTGAGTTCTGGGAGGTTATTATATTTCTTCCTTTGCTAAAGTATAAGTGATGTGAAGCCTTATGCTGTTGTTGCAGCAGTCCTTAGATGGTTTCTGGATTTGCTATTATGCTCCTGTTTTTTTGAGTAGTAGGATGCAGATGTGCTGCCTTCCCCTGAGGTTGGCATGTGCTACGTACATTGCTGGATGGTTTTTGCATCCAGTAGGCATAGAAGAGTTGCTGATCTTCCTACTATGGTAGCCTCCACTGACCGGGTGTGATTGGGCGCTCATGGAATTGCCAACACCATGCTGTTTGAAGCTGTTGTGGTTTTGCTAAAACTGGCTCTTGGAGCCTTACTGATGCTGGTAAGCAGCAGTCCTTGGAGTCGGGCCTCTCTACCTGTTTTCATGCGGGTTTTCTGGTAGAAGCTGGTGAGTTGCCGGAAGATGCTGCTGGGCAGAATGCTCAATGCAGGGGTGTGAAGCTGCTGGCGAAAGTTGCTGCTGGGTGATGGGGCTCTGATGCAGTTGCCCTTTGTTTTTGCTGAGATCAGCTTTTGGATTCAGCTAATCCTGCACTAATTATCCCTCCCCAGATTGCTTTTCTTGCTCTTCTGGGTGAGGTCATTGGTGAGGTTATCCCACCCTTAGACGATGTGGAACTGATGAGGACATTGGGCCCGGTCTGCTGATTTGGTGGCTCGCCAATTTCCGCCAGTATGATTGCATCTGAATCCTGTTGAGGAGCCTTGCTGTTCAAAACCTGCTACTAGTGCCGAGGTGGTATGATTTGGACAACATTTTTGCATTGGACTGGCAGTATTTGCTGTTCAAAACCTGCTACTAGTGCCGAGGTGGTATGATTTGGACAACATTTTTGCATTGGACTGGCAGTTGCATACTGCCAATGTGCCTTGGTCGAGATGCTTTGGCTGAGATGCCTATCTCGGCAGAATGCCAAGATGTATGCCCGGGAGGGGTTGCTTTTGACCGGGGTCGTTTTGGCCGAAGTGGTGTGCATGGTACTATGTATTTGCCTGTGTATTTTCAATTGTATTTTTAATTTTTCATGACTTGGCTTAGGGTTTCAGATTATGACATGCTCATGAGGTTTGGGGTACACCCCATTGTTTTTGTTCTAATTTTAAGTCGGAAAAATATTTGGAGTTAACACAAAATTTTGTATCTTCCTTTTAAATTTAATACATTTACTTACTTACCCAAAAAAAAAAAATAATTAATGGCCGATTTATCTCAGAAAATTTTAGTAAAGAAACTTTAATATATTGGCTGAATCACTATATTTTTATTTTAAAATAATTCTTCATAAAACTGACTGGTTCGATGGAAACCAAGCAGACCGACAGATTGAATTTGATGAAAATAGAGTAGCTACTGGTGTTGACTTTGGCTGCTGTTTTCATCAACTTTTAGGCCGATTTAAGCTCCACAAAAATTGTGTGAGATACTTTAATGAACTGGTAATATGTCATAAAATTGGCATAATTTTATCAGCTCAAAAACTGATTGATTCAGCCTAAAGAAAAGGAAGCATCATTGAACTAGCTAAAAGTAGAGTTGTATATAAAAGACTAGTACATAACTTTAAATCGGGTAAGAATAAAATTAAAAACTTTATACGAATTAGTCTAAAATTATGTACTGATTCTGAAATGTATGGAAAGTAATGTTTTATGGTGATTTAATCACTGAACTGGACATAAATTAACAACTGAACCAACCCCCATATACTGATGCTGAAATTGGTAGTTTTGAAAAATCAGGCCGAACGGGCCTCCCTTCAACCACCAAACCGACTCAACATTGGTCACCAACTAGTTGAGACTCTTATTGAGATTGTGTAAAATTGACTAATGAAAATGGGTTGAATGGACCACTGAATCGAATTTTCAAATGAGCAGCAGAACCCTGTGTCTATGTGGATGTTGAATCTGACAGTCCATTTGATGGACTGATTTGGCCAAGAACTTGTTGAATCAGTAGCCGACCCGATCATATTATTTAGTACTAGAGTTGATCTATCATAATGTAAAACGGTTTCAAAAAATACCTTGATTTGGCTGCTGGCCCTAGAACTAAAATTTGTCACTAAATTGGCTGATTCAAATTTAATTGCCTATTTTGCTAATTTAGTGTGAACCGGCTAGAAAATTATTGGTAAAATGGCCATATATGATATGTTAAATTAGTAAATAAGTTATACATCATGTGAATTAGTTGGCCATTATAAGAATCGGTTGTTAAAGAAAAAAATGAACCAATTTCTATGGAACCGGCTAATTTGGTAAGTCAACCGGTTTATATATAATTCTTTAAAATGATAAACCGGCTACTTATTATATGGATAACGATAAACCGAATCATGTGATAAAATCAGAAAAATATCAAGAAAAGTTGAACCGATCCATAAATCGGATTTGTAATTAAACCGGTTAAAGAGATAAAATAGGACTGAACCGATTATTGCACTGGTGAATTGTAAAATTTATGGACCAAAAATTAAATAATATATTGTCTAAAAATAAGTTCAGCACATGTTAAAATATATATGAACTTATGTTATGTATTGATATGATTTTATTATGGACATATACGGTATACTTTATCGTAATTTTGTCATGAACATATATGATTTGTTATGCATGAGTAAAAGCTAATATGACGCCAAAGAAATATAAATTTTTCCTGAGATGAAAAAATTAAGAAAAAGTAAGATTATAAATAAGAACTTCTACTATAAAATTTTAAGAAGTAAAAAAATTGAACCAAGAATTTTTATTTCAGCAAATGGTATCCATTGACATGCTTTAGGATATTATAGTATAGATCGTTGTCTGAATAAGTATTGCTTTACGATTTTGGCCTCATCTATTGGGAGATAATAGGTAATATCATTTCATCTTTGGGATGTAAATAAGGAAGATAAGGCCTTTGATTGTGTGAAGTGAACACAATTTAGACATCGATCAAATACTCCGTTAGCTGGTAAGGTTTACTAGCCTTGATTCTTCAAGATATATAAGGTAAGATTTGTGCTAGGAAGTAATAAGAATAAGTAAAAGAAAAAAAAATCAATTGAATTATAAAAATATTCTAAAAGTATATATGTATTTTTATATGCATCATGATCTCCATTCTTTCATATGAATTATTTTAAAGATAAATATGCATGTCATTGATTATTATATTCTTATTGAGTATTTCGCTCACTCTCTTGTCATGTTTTTTCCTTCAGATACTTCGCAGGAGTTCAAGCCTGGTAAACAAAAGTAAAGAGGAACTAATAAGTATGTGGTAATCAATAATGATGTAACTAATTTAGTTTTAAGTAATTTTATGTTTGGTAATTTAAGTATGTGGTAATCACTAGTAAGTATTTGAAAGTTTAAAAATATGTTCACAAATTTCTTATAGTTATTTTATAAATTTCGATATAATTTTTATAAGATGAGTTTGGATTTTAATTGGTATCTTTTCTTATCACAAATTGATATTATATTATTATTGAATGAATGTCAGAGCCATTCATAATTGGCATTATATTTTGGATATTGTGTATTATGATTTGTTATAATTTATGAATTATTAAGGTAAATACATGTTCCTTATGATTAAAATGAATATAAGAATGCGGGACGTGATAAGTTAGAGCAGTGTAGACATTTGAATAGCAACCTATCAACAAAGAATTATTTAATACTATAACAAAAAGCTGAAGGCGTGGACTTTCAAAGTTGGTGACTTGGTTTTAAGAAATATCGAGGCAACTAAAAAAATAGCATATATGAATAAATTATCCATAACGTATAAAGGACCATTTATAGTGTTAGCAATACTCCAAAACGAGGTGTATAAGTTATCTATTCAAAATGGAAAGCTAGTGTCATATCTCGAGTTCTTATTTTCTTAATTAATTATAATTATTATGTTAATATGTGATATATTCTTTTACATTCAGAGGATCTTTAATATTACCATGAGATTGGTGGTGCCAACATCGTACTAATGAGTACGGTGTCGGGTCTTGATCAGGAAAAATGCCACTAAAATCCTAAACACATCTTATACAAATATTACGGAAGTATATAAGATAACCATAAATAATTGTGGAAGCTTAAATATTCCATAACATATTACAAAATTATAAACTATACACTACTGGTTAAACAAAATTTACTACTTCATTTCTAAATATAATAGAACAATTATCTAAAGTTTTATTCATACTCATCGGGTATAAACTTCTGTGTATTATTTAGAGGGTAATGAAAATAGCTAGAGAGTAAGCCAAGTGTTCAGTAAGACATATAATAATAAAAAATATGCATATTTTACTTAAAATTATATCATAGTAAGGAATAGGAGTCGTGATATATGTAAAAATACATATATACTTTAAAAATATTTTCATGATACAACTAACTTTCTTTTTTTGTACATAATTTTTTTCCTTGCAAATTTTACCTTTTATATCTTGAGAAATTAGGGCTAGTAGGCCTTACTAACTAATAGAGCGGTTAATTGAGGAAAAGATTGTGTATACTTTCACATAATATAAGATCATAAGCTTTTATTTAACACTCAGAGGTGGGCAGTACATGCCTATTATATCCCTGTAGATGGGGCCTAACAACCATCTTATTTTTTCATGGTAAGAGGCAGTCCTCGATTTTCATTGTAATATTGTAAGGTATGGTAGGGAATACTATCCATTGAAATAAATCATTGGTTTAATTTTTTTATTTATTAAAATTTCTTAGTGAAAACTTTTATACTTATTCTTACTTCTTCTTCATAATTTTCTCATCACAGAGAAAATATTTATTTCCATGGTGTTATATTTGTGACGTCCCACGTCATTATTTCTATTATTACCTGTTATTATTATTATCTAATGAACATAATCAAACACAGGATCCATAAAATAGTCATACCATTAGTGGCTCTAATACCGTATTACAAGAATACTATATCAGTCTAATAAAAGGAAGATACGTGCTAAAAATAAAAAAAATTATTTTCATTCAACTAGTGGAAGCATACATTACATGCCATAAGTTGTGGAAGCAATTCTAAGATCATCAAAATATCATCTCATAACGTTAAAGTTTACAATATTACTAAGTAAATCCTTATACTAAATACAGTAAATTACATATTTTCCAAAATGTCACAAAATGTTAATAAAACCGAGGCTTCCATCCTTACTCCTACTCATCAAGAATTAACTTCTATGATTCATCTGAAGGGCAGTAAAGCTATAAGGGAGTGGGTTAAATATTCAGTAATGTACATAATATACGAAGATATGCACATTTATACTGAAATTACGTTATTATACGGAATATGAATTGGATACATGAAAATACAATGTATTTACCTTTCTTTACTTTATCCTTACACTAATTCTCATTTTAACTTCCTTATCTTGAGAGATTAGAGTTAGTAGGCTTTACTAGCTAACGGATCGAACAATCGAGAAAAATGATTGTGTTTGCCACACAATCAAAGGCCGTAATACTTCTTCAGCTAGAAGTGGGCTGTACATACCTTTCGCCCGGTAGATGGGGCCGTAGTGCCTTCTTATTTTCCCCACAGCTGGGTCCTTTTCTCAATCACCGACTGTAATATCTTAAGATATATTAGGGAATATTACCATTTGAATAGATCATTGGTCTAGTTTCATATTTTTTTTCGAAATTTCTTATGAAAACTCTATACTTATTCTTTTTAGTTTTCTTCGCTTTGGAAGAAAATAATTGAACTTCTTCATATTTTTGTAGAGTTTCTACTAAACCTTCATGCATATAGCTTAACATAAATAAATTTTTAAATATAATAAAACATTAAGCCTTGCATAAGGAGAAAATGCATGCTGAAATTTATATTCCATATTTGATGTATTTTAGTCTACATGGTTACTGATTTATTATCCGGTTCTACAATCTGACTTATGTACACATAAATAAATATTTAAATATAATAAAACATTAAGCCTTGCATATGGAGAAAATGCATGCTGAAATTTATATTCCATATTTGATGTATTTTAGTCTACATGGTTGCTGATTTATTACCCGGTTTAGCAATCTGACTTATGTACTACCAATTTAGTATTAATATATGATGTGGGGTTAGTTTATATTCTATGCTGAAATTTATATTCTATATTTGATGTATTTAAGTCTACATGGTTGCTAATTTATTATCCGGTTCTACAATCTGACTTCTGTACACATAAATAAATATTTAAATATAATAAAACATTAAGCCTTGCAAATGGAGAAAATGCATGCTGAAATTTATATTCCATATTTGATGTATTTTAGTCTACATGGTTGCTGATTTATTACCCGGTTCAGGAATCTGACTTATGTACTACCAATTTAGTATTAATATATGATGTGGGGTTAGTTTGGGGTTGGCCCAAGCTGATTTGGTATTTTATTCCTGAGCAAGAAAAACCCCGGTTTACATGAACCGGTTTGACTATGGTTTTGAGGCCCGGTTCACTGGTTACTTTGGGCCCAATTATTTAGATTAACATTCCAACATCATCTTAGTTTAATTAACTACTAGTTCAGCTAATTTAATTACTGGTTTGGACCCGGTTCAATGTTCATAACACAGCAGCAGTAGGAATATCTATAACAGAAACTGCTATTGTTTTGGAGGGCCGGTTCAGTGACTTTTCTAAATCTAATTTTACCAATTAATATTTTAGCATTGTCATGTGATACTTGGCCAAATTTTGGCTGCCGAATCAACCAAGTTGAGGTCCAGTTCAAGGCTAATTCAGTGACTAAAGTTCAGTACTATCTTGGAAGCAAATCAGCAAGACACTTGCTATTTAAGGGTCCGATTTATATGTTGATTCAAGGTATTTTTGGAAGCCATTTTATAGGGTGATAGTTTAATCATAGGACTTTCCAACTTAGCCAGGTTGGCTGATTGTTCAACCTGTTCATGTTGGTTTAGTTCATATACCTAGACTGCCAGATTCAGCATCAGTAAGGATGTTGAGGTCAATTCTGTTACTGATTTGAGGTCCGGTTTAGGGGTCATTCTAAGCTTAATTTTACAGGTTAATATTTAAACAGTATCATATGGCTCTTGGGTAGATTTTGGATGCCGGTTCGGCCAAATTGGGTCTGGTTCATGGTTGGTTCAAGGGCTAAATTTCAACATCATCTTGATGCAGTTTAGTGGGACACTTTGTTATATAGGGGTCCAGTTCAGTAACCGGTTCAGGATTTCTTTGGCCACCGGCTCACATATTAATGGTTTAACATTAGTACTTACTATTTTGGTTTGGTTGGTTGCTGGTCCAGCTCGTTTTGGTTTGGTTTAGCCTATTTTTATAGGTTGCATTTTTTAGTAAGGATAACTTGGCTGATTTTGCAGGTAACTTTGGGGCTGGTTTAAGGCCGATTCTTGGCCGGTTCAAGGGTCTATTTTTCAGATAAGAATGTAACATCCACTTGGGATGTTTAAGCTGGTTCAAACGTTGAGCAATTTGGCCTGTTCATGGCCTGTCCAGAGCTGAAATTGGCAACTGAACATATCAGCATCCATACTTGATGCTGCAGCTGCTTCAGGGGACCAGTTTAACCTTTTACAAATTTTTACTTCCTGTTCTACATGATGGTATGATAAAATAGAGTATTCCAGAATTGGAACAACAATACTTCAAAGGTTAAACTGTTTGGCTGAGTTGCTTTACCTGTTTCTGGTAGTAGCTGATCATTCGTTTGATCATATGTTATATAATATTTTGTTGTTTCTGTTATTCGTTGTTCTCCTGGAGGACCCATTTTTTGTGTGTTTTTCTTTTTGTGTCATCTGATATACCAACTGCTCGGGGTATGCCCTAGCGTTTTATACCTTAGCACCAAGTCAAAATACTTGGTGATAAAGCATAGATTGTATAATTTTTTTTCCCTTTAATCCAAATTACTTACTTACCAAAAAAAAAAAAAAAAAAAAAACCAATACTTCAAAGGAAATAGCCAAAATTAACAACAATGGAAAGAAAGATCAAGGGTACACTTGCCAATAATTCAACAACCTCTTTATTTCCCTGCTGCCCACGGTTCTCTCTTAATTTTTCCTTTAATTCTCACTCAGTTGGCCTCTCCTTTCCTCCTTCTTACTAGCCTTCCGTGCCTTAAATATAATTTACAAGGGATGCTGATTCCTTGTTGAACGGAGCTGCTGCCAGCACAAGGTTGAAGGAGCTGATTCACTCGGTTGTTTGGCAGCTTGAGGATTTGCCTAATGGTGTGTTTCAATTGGTTATTAATTAGCTAATGTGTATGTTGCTAAATTGTTGCTGCCGTGTAAAATGGGCTCTCTCATTGGACTGCCAAATTATCACTAAGTGATATATTATGTTGCCCCTTGCTGATGCGTTGCTGCTGTTGTTGTGGCTGCTGCCCGAGCCTAAGAAACAATTAAGTTGTTATTTAATTAATTTAACGGCATATATATAGGCTGCTTGGGGGATTACTACTTTCCCGATTGTTTTATTGTCAATCGAATTTAATTTGATTGTTAATCAATTGAAAATTTATTAACCGAATTAGCTTCCTATCATTTGTTGTCTCTTTTATTAACCAGAATTGAAGTCGGTTTCATCGATTTAATTTTTATTGCAATTTGGGGAAAGCTCCTAGCTTTAAAATTTTCGTCGTTCATTGATATTAATTTTACATATATTAATTTAGCTTGCTTAATTATGATTTATGAAATCTCGATCCTTACAATTCTACTATCCTAAAAAAAAAAATTTTCCATCAAAATTTATATATTTCTGCCCCTATCTTCATCCTAAATTAGATGGAGAGGTTTTCTTAGATTTGTCTTTCCATAATAATTTCTTAATTGAAAATTTTTTCCTAAAATATTATAATTGGAGGAGTCGTCTAAATTTCCAAAATGAGGTTCTTGAAATCCAAAATAGAGTCCTAATATAAAGTAATTTTTCATCAATTAATGATAATTTAACCCGAGTATATACATATTGTAATGATTCAACAATCTGGAGTAAAATCAGTTAATAATTCAAGTTTCTGACTTATTGAAAACCCCAAATAGTCCATTGATCTTTAGCCTTAATTTATCATTTGTTCTCCAAACTCGAGATTCTTTTCCTCGAAGACATGGTTGGAGGACTATAATTGCTTACATATCTTTAATTCGATCCTTCCCAGATTAATTGAAAGCTTATTTTTCTCTTAAATAAAAAATCATAAAAAGTATTTATTTTATTATTTGATTAGCAGTCATGTTCAGTGAGTGATAATATAGACATCTCAATTTTTCTTGACCTTCAAATTTAGCATCTAAGGGTGGGTGGTACACTTTTAATCCAAAATACAGGGTATAATTTATGCCACAAAAAGTTTTCCCACGGCAAGGGGCAATCCTTGAGTTTTTATTATAATATTCTAAGACATATTAGAGAATATCACTTACTGAATATGATTAATTAGTTCAGTTTCTTAACCCATTTTCAAAACTTTATATGAAAATTTTTATCTTATTCTTAATTTTTTTTTAAAATTTTCTCAACCCCAGAAGAAAATATTTATCATTCTAGAACTTGTAAAACTTCCATATAAACTTTTCATAATATCCAACATAAGACTATAAAATACGATAATTAGAAACAAACTGTAAGTTGTAATAGAAATCAATGCATTGGCCAATTTAATAGCTTAACTTCAAAATTTTACATATGTTAAAAATTAAGATTTAACATGTAGTATATTTGGCTAATTCGGTTGCCGATTCGGTAGTTAGTTCGGGCCCAACTCGGGTTGATTTCTTCAATCAAGTTTTAGCAAAATTACTTATGGACTTGGCTATTGGTTCATGGCCGATTTAAGGGCCGGTTCAAGGGTTGGTCTATATTGAATTTTTATTATTGATTTTTATCTTTTGTGAACTGGCTTGATGAACCAGTTCAATGGTTCAATGCATATCCCTTAGCAGAAATTTTAGTATAGGTTGGCCGGTTCATTGGCTAATTTAAGGCCTGATTCGGGGGCCGGTTCGAGCTATATTTTTACTGGTTGAGACTTTAATATTACCTCATAATATTTTGGTTAATTTATTTGCCTGTTCAGCTAATTTAGAGGCCGGTTTGAGCCCAATTTAGTAGCTATAAAATCAGCATTAGCGTGGGTGCATTCTACAGATTCAGTTACTATTTGGAGGTCCAATTCAGTGGTCAATTCAAGGTATTTTTCGCCACCGATTCATTGGTTGACAATTTAACCTTTGTTCATGATAATTTGGTTGGGTCGATTGTTGGTTCAATCGGTTTAAGGCCAGTTCAGTCCATTTGTTTGAAGTTGTCCAAATTTAGCATCAGTAGGGATGCTAAAGCCGGTTCAATGGTTAATTTAGGGTTTGGTTTAGTGATCATTTCAAAGAATGTTGGGTGGCTGGTTCACTAGTGAATAGGCTAGCCTCAATAAATGATTCTTCGGCTAGACCAGTTGCTAGTTGAGTTGGATTAAGTTTAAGTTCGGTGACCTTTTTTCAAATTGTCAATTTTAGCATTAGCAGGGATGCTAAGGGGCCGATTCTGTTTTGTTGATTTTACGGTCAATTCGAGGCCGGTTCTTGACTGATTCGGGAGGTTTTCTTACGACTAAGAGACTTAGTTTTAAGAATTTGTCCGATTTATGGACAGTTTAAGTTGATTTTCCAGTGATTCAGATTATAGTCGTGGCTGCTGATGCAGTCTATTTCTGCCTGCGATGTAGCTGATTTTTGCCTCTATTTTGGTGATCGGTTCATGATTGATTTAAGGCTAATTTTTATGGGATGACACTTTAACAACACTATAAGATACTTAAGTCAATATGGCTGCCAATTTAGCCAATTTGAGGCCTGATTTATAGGTTATAATTTCTAATATCAGCCTGATTACTGAGGTTGGTCTTATTGCTGAAGTGAGACCAGGTTCAGTGACTAGTTCAGCCCATTTTTATTAGCTGATTTGTTACAATATCAATAATAGGTTTAGCTACTAGGTCAAAATTGGAGCTGGTTTGATGATCATTTGGAAGCTGCTTACCTAAGGCTTGGCTATCTGTTCATGGCCGACTTAATGGTTGGTTCAAGGGTTGGTCTATACTGGTTTTTATTTTAATTTTCATAATTTGTGAACTAGTTTGATGAACCGGTTCAATGTTATTAGCTAAAAAATTCGGCATATGTTGGCGGGTTCACCTACTGATCTAAAACTTGGTCCGGCGCTGGTTCAAGGTATATTTTTACTGGTCAATACTTTAATATTACCCTATGATATCCTGGTTGATTGGGGTTTTGGTTCAGCTAATTTAGAGGCTGGTTTGAGCCCGATTTAGTAGCTATAAAATTAGTATCAACTAGGATGCATTCAGTAGATTCGGTTACTGTTTGGAGGCCTGGTTCAATGGCAGGTTAAAGGTATTTTTGGCCACCATTTCATAGGTTGACATTTTAACCTTTATTCATGATAATTTGGTTTAAGGCCGGTTGTTGATTCAATTGGTTTAAGGCTGGTTCAATCCATTTTTCTAAAGTTGCCAAATTTAGCATTAGCAGGGATGCTGAAGCCAGTTCAGGGGTTAATTTAGGGTCTGGTTTAGTGATCATTTCAAAGAGTTTTGGGCGTCCAGTTCACTGGGGGTTAGGTTAGCCTTAGTAGATGATATTTGGTTGGGCCGGTTGCTAGTTGAGCCAGTTTAAGGTCCAGTTCGATCACTTTTTTTCAAATTGTCAATTTCAGCATCAGCAAGGATGCTAAAAGGCCAGTTCTTTTTTGTTGATTTTATGGTTGATTCAAGGTCGGTTTATGACCGGTTCGAGGAGTCTTCTTACAGCAAAGAGACTCAGTTTCAAGAATTTGTCTAATTTATGTTCGGTTCAAGTTGATATTCTAGCCGGTTCTGGTCAAAGTTATAACTTGGAAATTCTGTATTAGTATTTTCTGTTGTAACTAGATTCTGCCTCTGTTTTGGTGATTGATTCAGAGCTAATTTTTACATGGTAACACTTTAATATTACCACAAGGTACTTAAGTCAAGATAACTGCTGGTTCAGCTAACTTAAGACTCGATTCATAGGCTGTAATTTCAGATATCAGCATGACTGCTGAGGTTACTCTAGTTGCTGATGTGAGACCCAATTCAGTGACTGGTTTAGCCTATTTTCATGAGCGGATTTGTCACAACATTAATAAGAGGTTTAGCTCATTGGTCACCGAATTTGAACTAGTTTGGAAATTATTTGGTAGCCGGTCCAATCAATTTATAGTAGCCGGTTCAGCTACTAATTTTGGCTTAGAAATTCAGCCGTGCATATCTCATGTTAAAATGATGATATGATAAAATAAATTAGGCAATTTAAGTATTAGAATAATAATACTTAAGAATTTAATAA
>JAODPA010134060.1:0-16550 GCA_025585075.1 Nepenthes mirabilis
AAAAATAATGGTAAGTATTTATAAAAGTTTTAAATTTGATTTTCTTAAAAAGTCATAGATTTTATTAGCTTTGTGTACTAATTAGATATGTTTTTAAGAGATTACAATCTTCATTGAATTTATGGCTCATTATTTTGGGTTCTCATTGTGTAATTATTTTATTTATTTAAAAACGTATTTATCTATTTATTTATGCTAAAGTATATTTATTCATTGTACAAGGCAGGCACTACTTGTGTAGTGATTGAGTTATTCATCACATAAAGCAAGTTAACAACATTAAATTTTTTTTTCCCTAAACTTCATAAAATATAATCAACTCACTAAAATGCATGAAACTTATAGTTTTTTGAAATAATAAATAGGAAAAATCACCAAAAAAATCTCTAAATTTAAGAATTTTCAAGTTCTACAGGCGCTCTTATTGCTGCTGCTAACACTGTATAGGCTGTAGACTGCCAGCCAGTTCGGGCGGCAGCAGCATGCAACCTGTCACCTTCTCTCTCTTCACATATGTGGCCTTTCCATGCATGCATCCATCACATTCACGATGCCCATCACCATGCACCATCCATGCCAGTTGTATATACTTTCTTTTCTCTTTTGGGGAGAGAGAGAGAGAGAGAGAGAGAGAAAGAGAGAGAGAGACAGAAAGAGGGGGCAGCGATAGCGACCCTTTTGCCAAAAAAATGCCTCGATAGTCGGTTGTCAGATTCAAGTCCGCGAACTCTGCATTCCATGGATTCCCTGTTTCAATGTTTTTGAGGGGGTCAGAGAGGGCGTAGGCTGGTGCAGAAAGCGCACAGAGAAAATATGGGTGCTTTTTCTGTTAAAATTTATGAATGTACTACACGCAGTGATGTATTTTTAAAGTTCTTTATATAAAAAAAATATATTTTGGGGCATATATAATAATATTTTTATTTTAAAGTATTTAAATTTTCTAAAAATTAGTCCTGAATTGCATTAATTGTATGATCTTACATCATCACCCCTAAGATGGCTTGGATATTATGTTTTGTATTATTTTATGTTTAGGAGTTTAATTGGCCTTGAGATTTTTTTTTTTTCATAAAACCATAGATATTTAGAATTTTCAGCATTAATAAAATGGGTCACCCTTTTCCTTCTTTTCCTTATTTTGCTTCAAATAAAAGAACTTTTATTTTCAGTAAAAACAGGAGCTTTACTCATGACTAATATTTATTTACTGTAACAAGGAAAAAGTTTTTTCTCAAGGAAGGAAAAAAAAAGGAACTGAAAAAAAAATAAACCAGAAAAAGTTACTCCCTCCCTGCAAGCCACCTGACCCTTGGATTAGCCATTGGTTGTTGTTTTTTTCCTGTTGCTTGGTCTCGCGCTGCTCTTTCCAGTGGGTTGCCTTGTAAATGCTTTACTCCCTCAAGAACCAAAATTTCGAAATTGGAGTCTTCTCCTCGCAGACTCAGATATAGACCACAGGACGCGTTACCCGCTCTCTTCCTCTACTGGGTTTTGTTCGTTTTCTGCAGCTGGGTTAGAAGAGGGGACAGAGAGAAAGAAAAAAGCAGTGTGATGAGTGAGAGAGGAGGCTCTCTTTGGAGGAGAGAGCCTGCCTGAGATAGAGGACGCTACAACACTTATTGGCCATTTTCTTTACACTTAACTTTTTGTGTTGATCTACTTTCCTTGTTTTAGATGGAAATGGCTCTTTCCATGAATAATATAGAGTCCAACAAACAGCAGATGGATGCTGGCAAGTATGTGAGGTATACACCAGAGCAAGTTGAAGCTTTGGAGAGAGTGTACATGGAGTGCCCAAAGCCTAGTTCTATGAAGAGGCAGCAGCTTATTAGGGAGTGCCCTATTCTCTGTAATATTGAACCAAAACAGATCAAAGTTTGGTTTCAGAATCGAAGGTAAAATGGACGGCCGAAGAAAAAGAAGAACATGAATCACACCCTTGTTCCCTCTTTCACGGAAATCTCCTTTCCTTGGCTATTTTTACTATGATTTCTTGTAATTTGGGATTTTGAAATGGGTTTTCGGAAATTATTGTTTTTGGTGTAAGAAACAGTTCATAGAAGGGTTATAAGTTCTTTCAAATCCACTTACCCCCTCCCCCCAAAAAAAGTTCTTTCAAATCCGTTTGCGTTGTGGGGCTCTGTGAGAGAACTGGGAATGCAAGGTGGGTTTTTCTTCCTTCCGTTGCCTTATCCTGGGGTATCAGTTGCATGTCTTATGGCCTGATTTTTTTCATGGATTTCCTTTTGGTGTTTTTATGGTAGCTGAAGGAAATGAGGGTTTCTTATGGTAGCTGTTTGGAACTCCTTGATGATAGATTTGTCAGAAAATTTGGTTTTATTATTTGGCTTTTAGTCCCCCGTTTTCTGCAACTCGAAGAAGAGATGACGTCCTATTAGATCTGTTTAATTTGATATTTCTTTCTCAGTTTGACTCCCCTCTGTTTACTTTTTTTGGAATTTCCCCTCTTATATCATTACTTTGATTACTCATTTTCCTTTTTCTCGTTCTAAATGTGTGGGATAATGGAGCGCTGTCTTTGGTTCTGTGTCATTGGTACTTTATTGTTTCTTTACTTTGGAGAGTATGCATACTTTAATCTTGTAGAATAAACGGTTCCCCAACAGTCTGTTGTATAGTGTCTCTTCACACAGCGTCCTTAAAAAGATGGGAATATTCATACTCTTAAGATTTTGAGAATTATTTGCTTAATCTCAACTACTTATAGTTCTCTTTACATAAAGAACCATCTTTATCAGTACATGAAGAAATTGCCAGCAGTAATGGTAGAAAATAGATTTATTTGGGTATGCATAGTACATTAGAACTGATCAGATTTTTCACTTCTGATACATGCTATTTTTGCTGGAGCCACAACTTGCAAGGAAGGTTTTAAGCACCGATTGTATCTTCATCAAGAGTTAAGGCTTGCTTTGATGTTTCTAAATAAAACCCTGAAAGGTGTCCTGTTCAGTATAGTCTAGATGTTTCTGTATTGATTTACCAAATATGGTTGGGAATGAGCTAAATACTTGTTTTTCCACTGTGGCGGGTCATGTTGGGTATTGCTGGATCTGGTGAATTTTTATTTTCCCTCAACTGGAAGGAATTAACATACTTGCCTCATAATTAGATTATTACTTCATTCCCCAAACTTGCATCCCTCATAAATAGGTCATTGTCTATGGTGGTTCATACACTTAAAATGCAGATCAGACAAAATACCTAGAGGAAATACGAGTTAGTAGTAGTTTGATGAAATAAAGAAAGAGGTATACCTATGAAAATTTGGAGTAATATGACAAAAAATGATTTAAAATTGCTTCTACTTTCAGAGGATACTACATTAAATTAAGTGGAATGGAAGTTAATGTCTTGTTATTGTTGTTGCTGTATTTCCCTCTAGGTCCTTATCAACTTGCAGTGTCCTTGACTAGACAAAACCTCTAATTACTCCCTGTCATACTGTTAGTTTTATATCTTTGAGTATCTTGTTTGAATCTGGTGTAACTTCTTTCGAACATTGATGCAACATTTACCCATAAGACTTGATAGATTCCATATTGTTTAAGCCGTGGGAGCTAGTGTTATTGGTTGTCTTATTGTGTCATTGATAATATATGTTTTGCCTTTTGTCTGTAGATGCCGTGAAAAGCAGAGGAAGGAAGCATCCCGTCTTCAGACTGTTAGTAGAAAGCTGACTGCTATGAACAAGCTGTTGATGGAGGAGAATGATCGTTTGCAGAAGCAAGTCTCGCAGTTGGTGTACGAGAATGGATATATGAAGCAACAACTGCATAATGTGCAGTCCCTTTATCTTATTCTCATTCTGTTCTTTTCATTTAATGCAATTGCCCGGTGCAATATTGTAATTCTAGAAGCATTTTCTTCTTGTATGTGTTGTTTACTTGCTTACGAATGTATGCCATTTTGAAGTGACATGCTCAATTGTTTTACAAATGCTGTAAGAATTTCATAACCTAGCTTGTGCAAGCTGTTTCTTCACTAGATTAATCGATACTCATTCCGGAAGCTTCCATAAGGCCCCATCTTTTACTAGTATTTGATAGAATGTTTGTTACCCTCCTATTCATTCTTATGTTATAGTACACCACTTAAACTGTTTCTTGATGATGTTTCGGTCCCATGTTACCTTTACGCATTGCTCATTATAGTATGAAATCTGCAGTAGCATTGTGTCATGTGTGACACTCAGAACAGTGCATTTTTAAAGAGTGCTATTATTCATACTCCTTATGTACACTGTTGTACCGGAAAAAAACGATGTGAACATTACCATATTAACTCATCAACAAAAAAGCTGTAAAAAGTAACTCCTCTTATTAAAAAATAAATATTTTCTCTTTCCTCCACACATGATCAGTAAAAAGGGAGTACAAATCCAGTATGAGCATTATTTTTTCTTTTTTTAATGTTTTTGAACTTGACCCGTTTTTGGCAGGCATCTGTTACAACCACGGACTCTAGTTGTGAGTCTCTGATAATGTGTGGTCAGCCCCAACAGCAAAACCCAACGCCTCAGCATCCACCTAGAGATGCTAACAGTGCACCCGGGTGTGATATTTGATTCCTGTCAATAATCTGAGATGCAGTTTATTCCTCTACTGCTATTTTGTATCTGTAGTCTATTGAAAACCTCTTTTATATGTTCTAGTCTTCTTGCCATTGCTGAGGAGACCCTGGCAGAGTTCCTTTCCAAGGCTACTGGAACTGCTGTCGACTGGGTGCAGATGATTGGGATGAAGGTGGGTGGTGATGCCTTGTGCATCCTCTCTCAACTTTGGTTGAGATTTCAACTTTATTATAAACTTTGAGGTTATGTTTTATTTATTTTTTGTTTTATTATGCCTTAAGATGCATTTTTTTTACTGTTGTGGATGAGAAATTACTGATCAATGGTCGGTCATTATTCTTTACAGTGCAATTCCACTTCAACCATTTCCACTACCAATAAACATAATCTTCATCTACATTTGTCTGAATTCCAAATTTTCTTGCTTAATTACCTGGCAATTTACATGCCTTTTCCTAATGTATATAGGAATAGGAATATAAACAAGAAACCATCAAAACTTCCCACCGATCATTTAATGTTGTGGAAAACTCACTTTCCATACACAGAGGATAGCGGCAGTATCACTACTCTTCTATAGTGAACAACATGACTACTCTTTGGAAGCTTTCTATCCAGTAGTAGCATTCATGGCATTAAGTTGATCTCCCCCTTAGTTTTGCAGAACCAGGCTGATCACTTGATTGGAAATTACAGCTGAGAAACAAGTGGTTTCGACATTCAGCTTGAAGGCTCATAGCACATACTTGGCATTTATATGAATTCCGATTTGATCAAGTTAATCTTTAGTTTTGATTTTGTGCTTGGCCACCATCCAGCAAAGAAATAAGTTTTTAAGCATTAATTGTCTGCCAGAGACCTCTTTATACCAGAGCATTTGAGCTCTCTTGAAAGTTAATGGCCCTCTAGGAGGCAAATTCAGATCTTACTTTAACTAAAGACCCCCAAATACATGATGCATTCTGCTTCATGATATAATCTCCAAGCGCTTTGCTTCACTTGGTGTCTGATTGAGACATTGGTTTTCCTAACAGCCTGGTCCAGATTCTATTGGCATTGTTGCTGTTTCCCGCAACACCACTGGGATAGCAGCACGTGCTTGCAGTCTTGTGAGTTTAGAGCCCACAAAGGTACTTATCTCATCTGGGCCAGCGATTTAATTAGAAGGTATAGATGTATTTTTGAATGTCATTCGCTTATAAATCTTCTTTCAGGCTGCAGAAATCCTCAAAGATCGTCTATCCTGGTATCATGACTGTCGATGTCTTGATGTCCTGACTGTGATCCCCACTAGCAGTGGGGGCACCATAGAGCTTATATATATGCAGGTGTGTGCTTTGTTTTGTCAAGATTGTGCTTTTGGGTAGATTTTATGTTATTCTCTTGTCTATTTTCTTGTTGATTCAATAGCTCCACCACTTGTGAATTTTATCATTATAGACTTTTGCACCTACAACACTGGCATCTGCTCGTGACTTTTGGACATTGCGATACACTTCAAGCTTGGAGGACGGAAGTCTAGTGGTAAGGGCAATGATAATTTTTGATAGTCAATACATCTCAAATAAAACATGACTAGGCATGGATTAAGTGTAGGTTTATCCCTTCCCTTTTGCTTTCTGGAATACTTGTCAGAGATGCTTTGAAATTGTGATGAGGATCACTTAACCTGAGAGCTTCGCAAGGTGAGGACTTGAGTAATAAGGTTTCTTCCCTAATAAACCGTAAATTCCTCTGAGGTGCAGTTTTTTCATTGGTCTAAATAGCCTGGCTTGAGCATATAGGCCATCATTCAAATTACACTGTGTTTCGACGTAATTATGAAAAGGGTTCCATGATCCTACATTATGTCTCCGGTGTGTAAAAGGCAGTCAACCTTTAATCTCATTTACAACACCTCATGTTGAACTAAACTTTACCTGGCAATGTGGAGTAATGCTTAAAACCTCAGCCAATGAGAACTATCGAAGATTCACTTAAGGATTCGGACAGTTATTTTTGGCAGTTGTGTACCCCCAACATCAATTGGTTTAAGAGCAAGGACTGCATTAACTGGTAGCTGAATGCAATGACAAGTAGCAACAGTTTTTCCAACGATGAGTCTCTAACAAGTGTTGAGTTTGTGAAGTTATGGTGAATGATAAACGAGTTGGAAACCTTCATAATCGGCTTGCAAATGCTGCAAATATCAAGAAGCCTGACGCAGGATGCTTGCATGGGCAACCAGTATGGCGTATACCTTGACCTCAGCAAAGAAAAATTATTGAACATTTCTATGAGGATGTGGGCATTCATGGTTTCCAAGATCTCAAATGAAGATAGAAAAATGAGTAGATGGTTCAAGAGTAGACTGTACGAGGATATGGACATTTCAATATTGTTGAAATGAAATTTTGCCTATGATTGGAGTTCCTGGCAGACATAATGGTGAGCAGACAAGTTAGAAAACTTCAGTTGGAAAACATGTTGGGGAAGGTCATTGGTGCAACTGGTATCACAATCACACAAGAAAATTCTATTTGGGAATTTATAAGAAATCGAACTGTAAACAGCTGCTAATGCCCAGCCATCACAGCGGGATGGTTTTGTTGCCAATGTCAAGCCTTACCTTGTAGAGTACTCCATGTCTTTTTGCTCAACCTTTAATCTCATTTAATCTATTATCTTTTATTTTTTTTAAAAAATAAGAAATCAGATATCTTTATGTGAAGCAGAATTCATCATTTACAGCTAAAAGCCAGTTGAGTCTAATTGCTTAGAATGGAGGTGCAAGATTTATGCTTTAGATGACTTAGTCCAATTGGCATGGTTAAAAATCATTCAACCTTATTGCTTAATTGTTAGGCTGATGCAAATTGGGCGCTATTCTATGATGGCGCCAATCACATGAAAGCATTTGAGAGCCCATAGGCTTGAAATCACATCAAGGAAATAATAAACCTAAAGAGCAAAAGCTAGGAAGTGGAAGACAAGGTTGATTTTAATTCATTAACATTCCCCATCATGGACAAGCTATTGTCCTGAAACAATGATCTTAAAACCGGATTGCTGATCTCCTGTGTTAAGCTACAATGGTAAGAATGGTCTGCTAGATTTCATGTTTGGACTGCCATGTTCACGGTGGCTTGATACTATGTAAAGGACATCATGAGATGCCTTTGCATATAGTGCCAGTCAAAATAAGAATCAATAAGAATTTTTTTCCCCTGTTATAATTCCGATTGACCCAATTGTTTGAATGCAGATATGTGAGAGATCTTTGACTTCCTCTACTGGTGGTCCAGCAGGGCCTCCAAGTTCTGCTTTTGCGAGAGCTGAAATGCTCCCTAGTGGTTATTTAATCAGGGCTTGTGAAGGTGGAGGCTCGATGATTCACATTGTTGATCATGTCGATTTGGATGTAAGAATGACACTTTTCTCCAATATTTCAGTTTCTTTTGCGGTAGTAGTGAATGCATGTTTTTGTCTATTAGGCATGGAGTGTCCCTGAAGTTCTTCGCCCACTCTATGAATCATCGAAATTCCTTGCACAGAAAACGACGATTACTGTAAGAAATCCGTGAATTGAATCATTCTTTGAATCTGATTTCATCATTTTTGTTCATTAGTCTGACTAACGTGGGGCTACAGGCTCTGAGGCACATACGACAAATAGCACAAGAGACAAGTGGAGAAGTTCAGTATGGCGGTGGTCGTCAGCCTGCAGTTTTAAGGACATTCAATCAGAGATTGTGCAGGCAATGCCTTAAATTCCTTCCCTAAAAAACAGTCGAACTATTAGCACCCCTCGATATGTAAATGCATCCTAGTGAAACTTCAATAAATTATGTTGCTACTAGCCTAAGAAGCATGGATACCAACTTGCCGACATGTTATTGTTTTAGAAATGAGGACACATGTTGGAAATGCGTTAATTAAAATTGTAGTTTATTATTTTTTTTAATTGATTAAAAATATTATTTACACAATTGGCAATAAATATCCATATTTCTTATTTTTTTCATGCAAAAAAAAAAATATAGCAAAGTATGCAATTAAACCAACATAAATGAGTTATGTTGTAACTTTTTTGAAAGCAATTATAGTATAATAATAATAATGATGTAACTACCCAAACTGATGCAATATTTAATCGAGCAAATTTTTTATATATTAATCCATATCTAAATTTTAATTTTATTTTGTGCTGTGTACTTGCCAAAAAATAGAAAATATAAGCAAAACTTTTGAACAAAAACATGTCCTAACTAGGCCCAAAACATGTTGAAATAAAAAATAAAAAAATAAAAAAATTTTGACACTTAGTCAAGGGGTGTCGGGAGAGTGTTGGTATTCAATACGTGTTTAACACCAACATCTTAATCCCGGGAGGGTGTTAGTGCTTCTTAGCTACTGTCAGTCCTGCACAGTAGAATGAAATATTAGCTAATATATAATGGTTTCAGGCCCCTGATACCAATATTTACCCATATCTCAGTGAAATCGCTATATATTGCTGACTGATACACTCAATAATAGCATCAACATTTGTGTCCTAGGTTATGATTCACAACAAAATTTTGCTTTTGATCCAATATATTCATTCATGACCTGGACTCATCAATCGTATGCTTGACCTCAATGTGACTTGGTTGCCATCTTTTATTATTTAAGATAAAAGTTCTATTAATTGTGTGGAAAGTATTAGCTGATGGCTTGATATTGGCCAATCTCTCTCGCTTTTTTTGTTATGTTTGGCATTGAAAAAATTTTCATTACATTGTGTAGGGGTTTCAATGATGCTATCAATGGATTTGCTGATGATGGTTGGAGTGTTATAAATAGTGATGGCATGGAGGATGTTACTATTGCTGTAAACTCCTCCCCGAGTAAATTTTTTGGATCGCAGTATAATGCATTGCTCCCAACCTTTGGTGGAGGAGTCCTGTGTGCAAAGGCGTCCATGCTGCTGCAGGTGGTTTCTTCATTTCACTGTACTGGTATTACTAATATCTTTGGTGGAAAAAAGGAATTGCTCTCTGCCTGCATGATTCCATAGAATATAATTTGTAAGGATAAAAAAAACCCGAAACAACCTGAGAGGACCCAGCACCAATTTACCAGGTTTTTACACCATTTGATTGTGTTTGGGTAAAACTGAAAATTTATAGTTGGATTTGGGTTGGGTTAAGATATATTATGTCCTAACTCGAATATTATGTATAACATAGATAATGTATATAATTATACAATATGAAGTAATATTTCAGTTTCATTATGTTTTATATAATGTAGATTCTAGCTTTAGAACGACGTATACTTGATGAGCTGATGCTTTGAGAGACATGAAGATATCAATTGTCTCATAAATTTAGGATTCGTTTATGATCTTGCTTGATATTTGAAAGTATTTTTTTAAAGTTTTTTATGAGCTAAATTATGTTTAATGGATTAGAAATGTGGATATTTATTGGCAGGTTATACTGTTGATTTAATTTGACGAAAAACTATACTAATATTGTCAAGCTTGTATTTTTCATTTAAGATTGAAAAAAAAATGTTTTGAGCTAGGTTTGGATTTAAGTATTACCCAGAATTATTGGGTTTTACCCACCCCGAAGCATCACGGGTTAAAATTATTGGGTTGCATGGGGTTTGGCTTGCCTTTCCTATTGCCATCCCTAAATTTAGTTGTGGTCAAGTTCATTTTTCTTCCTGACCCTTTCATGCTTTCCCTTCTGGATTTGCAGAATGTTCCATCGGCTCTGCTCATACGCTTTCTAAGGGAGCACCGTTCCGAATGGGCTGACTATGCGGTTGATGTTTACTCTTCAGCATCATTGAGGAATAGTCCTTATGCGGTTCCTTGTGCAATTCCCACTGGCTTCCCTACTAGCCAGGTTATCTTACCTCTTGTTCATCCGTTGGAGCGTGAAGAGGTGATCATTCCAATGAATCTTTTGATTTTTTGCTCTTGTTTCTGTTGTGTTTATGTGTATTAGTTCAACCAAGCTTTTCCTATTGTTTTGGTGATTTAGTTGCTGGAAGTTGTTCGAATTGAGGGTCATCCATTGACGTCTGAGGATGTCCCATTGGCACGGGATATGTATTTATTACAGGTAGGTTTGATTATTACGCGATTTCATGAAATTGGGTTCAATTCTCTTTTGCCCCAATGCTGATATGCTGTGACACCACGATAAAACGATATCAATAGATGTTCAAAATATCAGCTTGTATTTGCTTCCAGGTTCTTAAACATTTTTCGAGTCTAATATGTTAATTACCAATACATTAGCAGCCATTGAATGACAAATTGGTTGATATGAAAAATATTAGTTAATATATGTTGGTATAGTACCCTGGTACAAATATTTTTTGATACATCAATATGTCAATATATTAGTGATATTTTTGGCCGATATTTGCTCTTTAGTTTATGATTTGCAAAAAAAACTGTGTTTGATATATCAAATATCGATATACACTGCCTTATGTGGTCGACATAGATACAGCTATGACCAATGTCTATATTTTTATCCTCTCGCCGCAACCAGTACTAATATCAGAACCAATATATTCATCCATTTGACTCATCAGAAATGGTTGGTTGTTATGTAACAGCTATGCAGTGGAGTTGATGAAAATGCAATTGGTGCGTGTGCTCAACTTGTTTTTGCACCCATTGATGAATCTTTTGCAGAGGATACTCCATTGCTTCCATCCGGGTTTCGGGTCATACCATTGGATTCCAAGGTGGTAAGTAGCTTTCTTATATACTGGATTCTTTGAGCTATTGATGGGAAAACATCAATTAATTCAAATGAAAATGTGCATATAAATGATATGAATAACAAAAAAAATGGGAAGGATATTCAAGTTGATAGTTCGTGGCTATGAGTTTCTGCAATTTTCTTCTTACCATTCCTGATGCGGATTTATTGGAGATTTGGTTTATTATTTTATGTTACCACATTTGTTTCGGTGTTGTCATATTTGGTGGATTCCTAAAATTTTATAATTTTGGTAGTTTCTAAATACCTATGAATGATTACATTGTCATAATTTTTCAAAATGGTGTCATAATAAATCTGTCCTTGATGGGTGCAAGAGTTTGTTGGCACATGAAATAGAATATAGAAGATGAGTAATTAATGTTATAATTCATCTTATAGATCACAACTGTTGCATGTTAATAAAAATAATGCCAATCAATTACATATGTTTTATTGTTTTACATAAGATTTCTACAAGAAGAGGCCAAGCTGTGACATTGTATATCTTCGGTCGATAATAGGACCTTTTTTTTATTTTTCCGAGGGCTTGCCATTATAAGTTGTGAGGGAAGGTAAGTTGTGATTTGAGAAAAGAAATAAAGATGTAGAATTAGGAAAGCTTAGAGCGATATGATAAAAATATTGATTTAAACTTGTTTCAACTCACAGAAAATATTGTAATGAATCGAGTGGAATGACGAAAGTATATTCGTATAATGGACCCCACAAAGCACCGTTGCTGTTGTATATGCTTATCTTATCGAGAGTTTTCCCAGCCTAATCTAGCTTGCTTTTGTCGGTTTGTAGGATGGACCTGCTGCTACTAGGACACTGGATCTGGCCTCGGCCCTTGAGGTGGGAAATGGAGCGGCACGGCCAGCCAGCGAAGGCAATTCGAGTGCTTGTAACCTGCGATCTGTGCTGACCATTGCATTCCAATTCACCTATGAGAGCCACTTTCGCGACAGCGTGGCAGCTATGGCTCGTCAGTATGTACGCAGTGTTGTGGGGTCTGTGCAGAGGGTTTCCATGGCTATTGCTCCATGTCGGATGAATTCGTTCATGGGACCCACCAAATCTCTTCCTGGTTCCCCCGAGGCCCTTACGCTAGCGAGATGGATCTGCCATAGCTACAGGTCTGGAATTACTTTTCTCAGGAAATTTTTCCTGCTTGCTTATCCATTCTTCTTTACTCAGGAAAGGAGCCTTTGGTAATCACGGTTCAGGTTGTGGAAATGGTATAATTCAAGGTAAGATCATATATAATAGATTCAAAGCAGTCCAATCTTTTGATGGACCCCACACAGAGGGAATTTTATGCACCTGGCAACCGCCTCTCCGTCATTCGATAGTTCTACTTAACCAAGCTTTACATTCGTGAACCAAACAATAATTCTCATATTTTTCCTAACTCTGAGAACTGACTTGTTTGGTTTGATATTTGAGGATTTTTGATTTAGTTTACTATGTAAGAATATAAATATAGTTTTTGTAAACCGTTATATTAGAAATACAGCAAAAATACTAAACCACATACTGTGTAATTACAGTTGGTTGCTGTGTGCTCGGTTTTCAAGGTTCAGCTTTTTTCTGCATTTTTTTTGTTATTTTTTGTGTGTTTGTTTGCCAGTACTTGATGCATGCCTTAACAAATAACACTGCAAGCATGGAATTTTTAGGCAAAATTAGACCGATTTGCTTCCTTATTTGTTGAATTCTGAGAACTCGAGGTCGTCCAATTTGAAATGTAGCATGCAACCTTTGAATCTCCACGATGTTAATGAGGTAAAAAAGTAATATAAAATTGTTTTTAACCCAGATATTGTCCTAGATAGAGTGGTATGGCGAAAGCAAATTTATATAGCTAACTGTTACTGGCCTCATTGCTGCTGATATTACGGCACCACCAAACCGGCCAAGACCCTGGAAAAGCTCCTGACCAGTACAACACCCCTGAAATACCGTGACTACATATAGTTATTATTATTAGTAGTGTTATTGTTAGTTAGCATATAGTTTGTTATAGGAGCAGATGGGCTGTTAGCCCTCATACTCATATTCTGTTCCTTTTTTTTGGTAAGTCATATTCTGTTCCCTCCTACCATACTCATACACGTGCATACCATGTACTCAGGATATATTGCATTGTACTCGGTTATGGAGGGGAAGATTTACTGCCTTTTTCTGTTCCCTCTTTTCTCTCTTCTCTCTCTCTATCTCTCAGTTTCTCGAGTCTTCTCCTCTGCTTCCTCAGATCTCCCCCTTTTCCTTCTCGTCTTCTCCCTCACCCAGAACTTCCCCCTCTTTCCTTCCCTGTCAGAAAGTGTTGTGTGGCTGGTTCAGTGGTGCAGGCGGCTTCACTGGCAGCCCTATTGCATCACTAACTCTCACATAGTAAAACTTAAAAGCCTTGTTATCGCAAATCTGAATCATCCATACTATTTATGTTCCAATCTAAACCCTATTGCTTTTTATTCTCTGCTTCCCCCTCTAACTGTGTGTAGTTCTTTAGGGTTCACACTGGAGGAGAACTCTTCCATTTGGACTCGCAAACCGGTGATGCTGTCCTGAAGCAACTTTGGCAACATTCAGATGCGATCTTTTGTTGTCTGTTGAAATCCAATGTAAATTTCTCGTGTACATGGCACAGTTGTAGAAAATGTTGGGTCTTTTTAAATTGTCATTAATTTTAACGATACTCGGAGTTACTTCTTTCATTCACAGGTATCTCCGGTTTTCACCTTTGCGAATCAAGCGGGGCTTGATATGCTCGAAACTACTCTTGTGGCTCTTCAAGATATCATGCTCGACAAGGTTCTTGACGATGCTGGTCGGAAAATCCTATGTGCCGAGTTTGGAAAGATCATGCAGCAGGTATGCTTACTTGGTATCCGTATGTCTATTGAATTTATGGTGCAGGGTTGGTCAAATTTTTTAGTTTGGCAATAGATGTAAATACGCCCAATGTGTATTGGGTGGCTCGAAACTGATATTGAAAATAGCAGTCAATATATTCAATATTTACCTGAAATATTACGGCTTTGTTAGTCTGCATTTTTAAAATTTTTTTATTATGATATATTCAATACCGATATGTGTTATCCGATGTATTGATATATTCCTGACCAATGCCAATATTTTCATCCTTGTTCTAGGGATGCCAGTCCTGAATAAGAAATGAGAAATAATTACATGTCATGGAGTGGAACTCAAGCGAGGGAAATTTTCTGACTTTTTGTTCTTTCTTTCCAATCCTATTTTCTATTTTCCAATTCTATTTTCAATGTCCAGTTCTTAATTTATTATCCGATTTCGTTTTACTAAGATTTCATTCCACCCCAAAAAAAAGGTCAAATTTACCACATTCTGAACCGTGTGCATAAAAATATCGTTATTAATATTGGTTGCGGTCATATTGGTATCAAATATATCGGGAGGAAAACTTTTCTAAAAATTGTGAACTGGTAGGGTTGTATTTACCGATATATATCGACTGATATTTTAATTATTGGCTAATATATTGATTGTATTGATTGATATGGAAACATATCATGATTTTGTTGTGGTGTGGGTAGCCCCAACACTGACACATTTGGTTATTGGTTGCAGTCATATTAGTATTAAATATATTGGTTGTAAAATTTTTCTGAAAATTGTAAGCTGATAGGGCTATATTGACCAATATATATTGACTGACATTTGTTTTTGTTGTACTGATTGATATAGAAACATATCGTGATATTGTTGTGGTGCGGGTAGCCCCGACACTGACACATATTTGGTATTGTCATCCATGGACTCAATAGTATAAAAGCTGATGTTGAGTGAGTTTTGTCAAACAAATTTGACATTAATTGCCACCTCTTGTAAACTGCTGAGTTTTTTGACTTCATTTGTATTATCACATTGGCTGGTAGTGTGGTCGATCGTTTTCATAGAACTTACACGCAAACATTGTCTATTGACTTTCCACATAGATTTTGGCTAGGCATGGTCTCGAGGCACACCGTATTTCATTTTTTATTTGGGTGATTGATCAGGCTCATCGAGTCTCAGTTGTGCATATAAATAGTGTTCAATCCCGGCCTTCCCTGAGTTTAGGTCCCCTACCTGCGATTTGGACTACTAATAAACAACCAAACCTTGACTTCACATCATTCGATTAAGCAGAAATGCTTAGAGGAGACTCTTTCAGACATCCTCAAGCGGCTTAGCATGCCATCTATCCATGTTAGTGGACTCGCTTAAGAATAGATAGATGGATGAGATATTACGTAACGAGTGGCTAAAAAGGTAGCCCTCTAACATTGCTTTCCGGTTAAAATACGAGTCATTATTCACCCCCATAAACTAAATTTAATATGACACAGCCAATATCACACTCGCCCATCGATTAAAAAAAAAAAGTTCAGAAAAATAAGTTTTTCTAAAAACATAATTAATTTTCTTCCTTCATCCATATATTAATAGCATCACAAATGGGGGCATGAGTATTATTCTTCATGAATATATGTTTCCAAGTATGAACAGGTAAATATTCCTTGTCAGTTGTGAATTTGTAGCTTGCTTGGTGTTTGAAATGCTGCTTGGATCTGCAAATTTGCAGGGGTTTGCATATCTTCCTGCGGGGATGTGCACGTCGAGTATGAGCCGGCCGGTTTCTTATGAGCAGGCCATTGCATGGAGAGTCATCGACAACGATGAATCCAACCACTGCCTTGCCTTGCTCTTCCTCAACTGGTCCTTCGTCTGAGAAACCTTCCGATCCGTGGCGTTGTTTTACAAGTTTATGTAAACAAGAAGGCAATTTGCCAGCTTAAACTTAGTTTTCTTCATGATTATCATGCAACCATGCTGATCTGTGGATGATGCATTAAAACAGTTAGTTTAGTTCTGTCAATCATCCATGCCTCAATGCTTATAAAAACACCTTTTTTTTGGTTTGCCCTTTGTTCCTTTTGGAGTTCAGATGGAGGCTGGAAACGTGAATTTGTCACCGTTTGATCAGCTGGGCTGGAAATGGAGCTATTTAAAATTGCACCGTCGGATCAGGTTGAAATTTTGTAGTGTTTGCTTAAGAAATATTGACATTATGGATGGATATAGATAAAAAGTAATGCCTGAAATTTTATGAGTCGGGTCTATGATAAGTAAAAGTGACTGATTGGCTTTATTTGAATTTAAAATTTTTTTATAGA
>JAODPA010134071.1:0-16549 GCA_025585075.1 Nepenthes mirabilis
TATATATCAACACACAAACTCACACACAAGCGGAACTTCAATAAAATTCAGCAAAGAGGGACAGCGGCTTCAGCAACTACATTGGCAGCCAAAATTCTAATAATTTAATAAACCATTCAATCCTTACATGGCACAAGAATTTAATATACGCCTGGCACAATATCTCAACACACGTGGAAACCCCAAATTGATGCTGAATTCAGCAACAAACAAGGAAACACACGCACACAGCCCTCCACGACATCAGTAGAATATTGAAAATTCAGCTGAAATAGTAACCAAACACGGCACTCTACAGCAGCAAATTAATCCAGATGCCCACACACGACCACAACACCTCACCAGCTGCTGAAGCCGGCAGTAGCTGCAGGGGAACTCGGTAGCAGCAGCTCCTTCCATGAAGGGGCTGATTCAGCCTTTGTTTTCCAAATTATTTAAGGCAGTGTCTGGCAAGTAGATAGAGAAGGAAAGGAGAGGAAAACGTGAGGGAAAAAGGGAAGCAAAAAGAGGGAAACAAAAGAAAAACAGAGAGAGAAAAACAGAGTATGGGAACCAAAAACAGAACATGAAAACAGCAAGCGTTTGATTGGATATTGGCAAGTCTACTTGATCCCTTTCTTCTCTTGGTGTTGTTTATTGTTAATTCTTCAAGTGTTATTGTTCTAATACTTGTCTTGCGATTAATTCATGCACATCTTATGATGAAGACGTGGGAAATATTTGGCTGCAGCTGAAATTCCAAAATCTGCAGTTTTATGTTTCTGAACTTTCGCCAAACAGCCATCCAAACGATTTCCAATTAAGTTCAAATTTGGTATACAACACGCTCAATACCTTACCTAAGTCGTGACCAAATGACTCCTAAAAAGGAGTTGAATTGGTCATGAATTGGCCATCAAAACAGAAACCGGATTCTGCTGCACCAGAAAATATTGATGCAGAAATCCTATCTGAAGCAACGGCCTATTAGGTGACCAAATGGCCTCCAATTAGCCTCAAAATTGGTATGCACTAAGCTTAGTACCTTATCTAAGTTGTGACCAAATGGCTCCTGGAGATGAGCCAAAATGGCCCCTGAACAGGCCATGCATTAGTAATAGGCCAGAATTGGGCAGTCTGTGAACATCCGAAATTGTCAGTCTATGAAGTGGCCTCCAAATTGGTCACGTCGGCCAAGAGATAAACGTAAGTATTATAGGATTATGTTCAAGAGTCACCCTGAAAAATGGGACCCCAAATTGGCCACGAAGTGACCTCAAAACAGAAACAGAAATCTGCTGCAAACAAGAAGTTGCTAAAGCAGATTCTGTCTTGTGGATAATGGCCCAAACCAGCTATAAAATCACCCTGGACCGACCCTAAATCGAACATATTATTAAACTAGAACCTCATAGGTATAAATTGTCCCTTTGGACCGGTCAAGAACTGGTCTTGAAATGGCCATAAAAATCGCAATAGTTAAACTAGTCTTAAGGCTACTCTGCTGGTACTAACCTGGCAGTGTGGGAAATAAATCAAATCGGACCCAATTTGGTTGAATTAGGAGCTGGCCCAAACATATTATTATGTACACTAGTTGACCTACCTACCATCAAATTGACTATCCAAAATACTTAGAATGGACGATGAATTGGATCCCTATTTGGCATCAGAACCAGATCAGCATTCCTGATGCTGATTCTGGCAGTTCTGGAAGAAGGCCTGAACCAGCCTTGAACCGGTGGAATTAGGAGCTGACCCGGTCACGTTATTAAGTGCTAAGATTGAGCTATTATCGTATAAATCGGCGTCAAAAAATACTTAAAAATAAATAGTGAATCAGCCCCCTAAAATGGACCAAACCAAGTTCAGCAGCCTTAATGCTAAACTTGGTAGAAAAATAATAAAATATTTATGGTAAAATTTGAAAACCCGAATTGACCTCCGAACCGGGAACCGAGCCCCTAAGAAAGGTACAAAAATTGAATAAAGGAACTAACCGAGTTATCATTGGAATCAAATATCGATTTAACCTCAGAGTCAGCCGAATATATTACATATTAAATTCGCATTTTAATATATATAAGAAATTAAGGTTAAAACTACTAATGTGGACAATGTATTGATTTCTGTTACAATTTATGGTATGTTACTATTTATCGCATCATTGCATGTTTTCTGCATGGGAACTTTGCATGGCCATTGCATTGCTTTCTATTATTTAATGCCGTGTCTTATGAATTCTTTAGTTATGCTTCCGCTAAATTTTTGTGGTAATTATTTTTGGTTCCTAATAGCATCTCTAAAGAATCCAACTCCATATTTAAGTCATATGGGGTTGGAGCTACTTGATATGACGATCCTGTGTATAATTATGATATATTTAAAAACTTATGTATAGTTTGACGTCTCAATAAAAGTAGGTGAAAATGTGGGACGTAACATTATTCATGAGAATTTGAAGGTTGTTCAGAGTAGGCAGAAAAGTTATTTTGATAGACGAAGACTGACGCTGAAATTTGAGGTGGGAGACTATGTCTTTTTAAAAGTGTCACCGTCTGAGGGAACATTTAGATTCGGGGTGAAAGAAAAACTGAAGCCACGTTTTATTGGCCCTTTTGAGATTTTGGAAAGGATCGGGAAAGTGGCTTATAGGTTGGCATTATTACCTAATTTAGCGGATGTTCATGATGTACTCTACATATCGATACTTCGGAAGTATGTTCACGACCCCACACACGTTATTGAATACGAGCCCTTAACAATCGATAAGGATTTATCCTATGTTGAGGAGCCGATGCAGATTTTGGATCGAAAGGACCAGAGGTTGCGTACAATGACTATTCCTCTGGTAAAAGTACTCTGAAAAAATCATTCACCTAAAGAAACAACATGAGAGCGCGAGGAAGAGATTCGGAGCAAATATCACAATTTGTTTCCTTGAGGTATGTAACTTCGTTAAATTTTGAGGACGAAATTTTATTAGTGGAGGGAGGATTGTAAGGTACGAGTATCTAAAACATAGTTAATACTAGTAATTAATTGGTATAATAAGGTTTGGGATAAGTAAAATTGAAAAAAGTGAAATATTTCCTTAGTGCAGCAAGCAACAGATCTGGGCTCATTGCTGGATCGAGCCCAGTAGCGACCATAAAAAATAGAATGATTCGGAAAGGCCCGCACACGCCGTTCGCTCGAAGAGAGCTGAAAGGCACTGAATCCAGCGCATGTGTGCTTACCACACGATTATTAGGCACTCGAGTACAAACCCAATTTTTGCCATCGACCTGACTTCGTTTTTGTTATAAAAGGGAATGGGGAGAGATTTTTGGAGCACGACTACAAAGAGTAGCAAGGAGGAAGGACAAGAAAGAAAAGGGTAAGGGATTCTTTGCCAATTTTGATCCAATCAGAGTAATGAAAATAGCAGATCGGGTGAAGGAAAGTGTACCTCAGACGTTATTTTCTATTGTTATCGCTTTTTAATACCTTTATATTGGTATTTATGTTCTAAAATCTTCTTTCACCATGATTTAGGTAAATGAAGCATGTTTCTCTTAATTGTTCGGATAGATTTCATGTTTACCCATATATATTGTGATATATGCTTTTGATTTCATGAATAAACATGTGTTTGGTGTCCTAAGTCCGGAAGCTTTGTGTGAAACCCTAGAATGAAAATTAAGGATTTGGTGTTTAAAATCCTTAAATCTTGAGATGTAAATGTTGATTTGTAAAAGGTTATTGCTCATGCTATGATTTTTATCTGAAAAATTTACATGGAACTATGTTGTTACGTTAGTATGGATTTCTGAAGCTATCTGAAGGGTTATCTGAATAAATTTGACTAGCTTTCTGAAGCACAATGAGTTAAAAGTTAAGAAATAAAAAGAAAGACATTTCTGATTCTATTAATTAGGACCTAGGACCGATATATGGTCAGGTAAGGTTCTCCAATATGCCTTAGAACATTACGGTAAAAATTAAGGATAACTCCGTCCATGGAGTTATACATGATCTACCATTCCTCAGGGCGTTAGCCTGAAGGGTAGAATTCGGTATCTGACCTGCCCTTGGGAGGAAATTTTGTAACTGATCCCACTAGAAGGTAATCTTTGTTCTGTTTCTAGCTTCTGATTATGTGCGTAACACAATCTATCCTCGATTATTCGCCCCCTCGACTACTAGGGTCTACTAGTGCTATCCTTCGGATAGTAAAGTTGAATTTTTAGAACTTACAGAGTTTGATACCAGTTTCTGATTTCTGATGTCTGTTATATTGATTTATGCTTTCTCGTGTTTCCTTATACGTTTCTATTCTTCGGATATTTCCATGGTTTTATTTAATTGTACTTATGTTATGCATGAAAGAATCACACTTGCATGTTTTTACGGTACATTATTTGGTTTTGACTCACTCTTTTATTTTTTTTCTCCAAATGAGATAGTAAATTTAATTCCGGACGAGCAAGAGTAGATAAAACCTAGTCAAAAAGATTTTTGGGAGCTTTAAAGCCTATTTTGGGAGTCTGATTTGCTTGAATGTAAATACCTAAATTGTAGATAAAAATTATGTATTGATAGTTATGACATGTTCTGTATTTTTGTTGGAATGGTATTTCTGCCTCCGCAGGTTTATATTTTAGACATAGTTCTATTTCGCTATTTGCTTTTGGATTTGTACAGGTCTTAGACGGAGTCTCTTGTATGAAATTGGATATAGTGGACTGAAATGTTAATTTAGAGCCATAATTGTGTATATAGCATTAGAGGATCCTGTATCAGTGATGAAAATGTGTGTTGATGTATATTATTTTGTATATTTGCATGTTTTATTCAGGTTAATTGTATCAATTTAGCCCAGTTCTCAGGGAAACTTTGTCTTTTTTCCCTTAGAATTCTAAGATGTTATTTTAGGCTTTAGTTTTGTATGATCATTGACGGAATATATTAGAGGAACAAAAAATAATATTAATAATATGTCCGTTCCATCACATGATTTTTCACCCCAGTTTTGCTTGAGACCACGGTGAGCCCAGTAGCTACTGGAATCTGCACCTTCTTTTAGGGTCGAGCCTACAGCAGGCTCAACTCTAAAATTTTGCTGCAATAAGTTAACTTTCCATTTTTTCTAATTTTACTTATCCCAAACTTAATTATATCAATTTAATTACTAGAATATACTATGTTTTAGATACCCGTACCTTACAATCCTCCCCCACTTATAAAATTTCATCCTCAAAATTTAACAAAGCTACATACCTCAAGGAAATAAATGGAGGTATTTGCCTCGGATCTCCTCTTCGTGCTCCTATGTTGCGTCTTCAGGTGAATGATTCTTCTATAAAACTTTCACCAAGGGAATGGTCTTTGCATGAAGTATCTGATTCTTTCTATCCAAAAACCGCATCGGCTCCTCAATATAAGTTAGATCTTTACTCACCGTCAGAGGCTCAAACTTGATAACATGTGTGGGATCATGAATATACTTACGAAGTATCGATACATGAATTACATTGTGGACATCCGCCAACTTAGGTGGCAACGCCAATTCGTAAGCCACCTCCCCAATCATCTCCAAAATTTCAAAAGGGTCATTAAATTGCGGTTTCAATTTTCCTCTTACCCTAAATTTGAATGTTCCTTTTGACAGTGATACTTTCAAAAACACATAATTGCCAACCTGAAATTTCAATGCTGATCTCCTTCAGTCTGTGTAACTTTTTTGTCTGCTCTGAGTTACCTTTTGATTCTCGTGGACCACTCTAATCTTCTCCATGGTCTCCTTAATAATCTCAGGACCCAAAAGCCTCTTATCTCCTGTTTCCTCCCAATAGATCGGCGATCTACATTTCCTCTCATAAAGAGCCTCAAATGATGCCATACCTATACTTGCCTGATCACGATTATTGTAGACAAATGCCATCAAAGCCAAATAATTTTCCCAATTTTCCTTCATGTCTAACACTGAGACTCTCAACATATCCTCTAAAATCTAAATTGTATTCTCTGATTGGCTGTTAGTTTGAGAGTAATATGCCATACTAAACTTCAGTTTTGTCCCCAATTTTTTATGCAAACTCTCGCAAAACTTAGAGACAGCGCAGGTCTCGATGAAATACAATTGTTACAGGAATTCCATGGAGTCTAACAATCTCATTTATATACAATTACACAAGTCTATCCTGAGAATACATCATCCTGATCACTAAGAAATGGGCTGATTTAGTCAGCCTATCGATAATAACCCAAATAGCATCATGGTTCTTAGGAGTTCTTGGTAAGCCTGACACAAAATCCATCGCAATATCTTCCCATTTTTACTCAAAATCGACATCTGCTGAAATAACCTAGATGGTTTCCTCATTTTAACCTTTAATTATTGACACACAATGCATTTATCCACAAAAGTTATAATATCTCTCTTTATGTTTCTCCACAAAAATGTCTTTTTTTAAATTCTGATACATTTTATTCATCCTTGGATGAATTGTATATCGAGACTGGTGAGCTTCCTTCAAAATTTTCTCCTTTAACTCCTTATCATTCGGCACACACAAACGGTTTCTAAACCTCAAAACTCTATCAGTACGAACATTAAAATTAATTTGGGAGTCTTTACTTAAATCCCCAATGATATCCATAAGAAAAGAATCATTTACCTGCTTATTCTTAATCTCATTTATCACCTTCGGCTGAATTTGAAGATACAATAAAATCATCTGGTTACCTCAAACATATCTTTGAATATCCCATTGCTTCAAACAATCTAACATCTCCATCTGTTTTATTTGAAGACTTGCCACAAAACTTGATCGATGGCTCAAAGTATCAGCAACTTCATTAGCTTTTTCGGGGTTGTACTGAATCTCATAGTCATAATCCTTCAGAAAATCAACCCACCTTCTTTGCCTCATATTTAACTCTTTCTGCGAAAATAAATACTTTAAACTTTTATAGTCAGAATAAGTAATAAATTTCTCACCATAAAGATAATGTCTCCAAATTTTTAGGGTAAACACCACTGCAGCTAACTCCAGATCATCAGTTGGATAATTCTTTTCATATACCTTTAACTATTTGGACCCATAAGCAACTACTTTTCCATTTTGCATCAACACACAACCCAATCCCATTTTAGAGGCGTCACAACATACCTCAAAACCACCCGATCCCTTCAGAATGTCAACACCGGAGTAGTCATTAGGTGATCCTTCAATTCTTAAAAAATCAGATCGCGTTCTTCAGTCCAATGGAACTTGGCCTCCTTCTTTGCTAGCTGAGTCAAAGGTATAACAATCTACAAAAAAATTCTATGCAAATCTCCTTAGTACCCTACCATACTGAGAAAACTCCTGATTTCGATCATTGAGGTAGGTCTACTCCAGTTAATAACAGCCTCTACCTTCTTTGGGTCTAATCAATGCCTTCGCTCAAAATCTCATGTCCCAAAAATATGACCTCTTAAAGCCAAAACTCACATTTATTTAATTTAGCATACAGTTTCTCCTCACAAAACACTTGGAAAACAATACTTGAATGCCCTCATGACTCTTAAATATATCAAAATATCATCAATAAATACCACCATAAATTTATTTAAATATGGTTTGAACACCCAACTCATCAAATCCACAAAAGCAGTAGCGGCATTAGTAAGACCAAACGGCATAACAAGAAGTTCATAGTGGCCATAACTTGTCCGAAAAGCTATCTTGGCCACATCTTCTTGCTTAATCCTCAATTGATGGTATCCCGATCACAAATCAATCTTTGAGAACACCCAAAATCCTTGCAATTGGTTGAATAAATCTTCAATGCACGACAATGGATATTTGTTTTTTATTGTGAGCTTGTTTAGTTCCCGATAATTCACATACAGTTGTAAGGACCCATCTTTCTTCCTCACAAACAGTACCGGTGTACCCCACAGAGATACACTCGGCCTAATGAAATTGTCTAATAATTCTTACAATTGTACCTTCAAATCGTTCAATTCGGCAGGCGCCATATGATAAGGTGCCTTTGAAATCGGGCTAACATCAAGAATAACCTTAGTTTCAAATTCAATCTCTCGGTGATAGAGTAACCTGGGTAACTCCTCTAGAAACACATTATCAAAATCACGTATAACCAAAATGTCTCTAGCCGGCACACTATGGCTCCCAATAGTGCTGGCATACGCTAGATAAGCCTGGCATCTATTTTTTATCAAATGTTTAGCATATAAAGCCAAAATCAATACAGGCATCTCCTTCTTCCTAATGCCTTGAAAGAAGAAGGGTTTGACTCAAGGAATATCAAAACACACCCTTTTAAGGAAATAATCAACACTGGCATGAAATTTAGCTAGCCAATACATTCCCAAAATAATATCAAAATCACACATATTAAACAATACCAAATCCACCATCAAATGTATCTCATTCACCTTAACCATACACTCCGGATACATAACATCAGTAATTATAAACAATTCAGTAGGTGTCAATACCATCATGGAATAATCTAGAATTCTCAGAGTGGACACAATATAGCATGCAAATTATAGGAAAACAAAAGAGTATGTAAATTCAAAATAAAAAAAAATGGAAGCTAAAACTCCACAAATAAGAAGGGTACTTTCCACCACGTTCGAGGATGTTCCAGCATCTTGCACAGTCACCGTAAACGTTTTAACTGAAACAATAGGCTTCTTTTCTTCCAACCTCCTTGGCAGTGGGCAATCTTTAATCCGGTGGCCCTGCTGACCACAATTAAAACAAGCCACATCGCTTTAAAAAAGGGCTTCCCCATGTGCTTCTTCCCGCAATGAATATAGTTAGCCGCTGACACCGGAGAACTCATCACCAACTGAACCTCAGTGACACTCTTCCCCCTATCTGCCGTCTTTGCCCTTTTCGATGGCCCTAAGGGTCCCAAATTTCACCCTGTGCTATAGCTTGTTCAACTGGCTGCTCCCTTAGTAAAAAATTTTTGAGTCTCTAAATCCTTCTCAAATATCAAAGCTAGATCCAAAATCTCTATGTAAGTCTGGAGCTTTTGAGTCGCCAGCTGCCTCCTAATATCATCTCTCAATTATTGCTGAAACTTTTTAGCTTTTCTTAATTCATTCTCTACAATATATGGTACATACCGAGATAATTTAGTAAACTTCGTATCACCTTCAGCTACGGTATGTTCCCCTGCCTAAGTCACGTAGATTTTTGTTCTTTTTGATCCTAAATGTTAGAGGTGAAGTATTTCTCCATAAAAACTTCTTCAAACCTTTCCCAAGTAATATCATCACCGGGCACTCCTAATGCCATTTTCTTCATAGCCCACCAGCTATCCGCTTCACTCTTTAACTTGTATGCTACAAAAGTAACATTTTCTCGATCAGAGCATTGGATCACCGTAAAAATCTTCTTCATCCTTCGAATCCAAATATCCATCTTCACTGGATCTAGTTATCCCAAAAATTTAGATGCCCTCTCCACCGTAAATTTATCATAAGCCGTCAGGGCAGGCTTTACTCGGGTCGGCTGTGCAGGAACCAAAGCCATATAATGTTGCTCCATTGATTCAAATGTTTGTCATTCTCCCCAACAAATTCAGGTATTCAACCTCTCAATCCTCGGGAGTGCTAGCACCTCCGCGGGTGTTTTGTCTACCACTTCTACCATCCATGCTATATCCTATAATCAAAGACATTACAATATTAATTGACCTCAAAAAATTAGGTTAGAGGGAGGGGTTAACAATAACTCAATATAATTTTGGATTAACTAAGGGACTAACACCTAAACATCCTATCTAATCCTAATTAACCTCAACATATTCTTACTTAAACTTAAACCGAAGCTTCTACTTTAAGATCGATCAATTCTAAGGCATCTCCTTTCTCTGATACCAACTGTGCCGAAATGCATCATTTTCCTCTAATGACCTCCGTCATTTCATATTTAAACAAATTAACCTAAAATCCCATTAATTTAATTCATTAAGTTTTATAGAAAATCAAACAGTGTTTCCTCTAAAACTTGACAAAAGCCAATACAAATAACTTGAATAAACATACAAATAATGAGGCTTTAACATCCATTCATTTATAATACAAACACAAGACCATCAAAACACCATATTCATCCATGGCTCCAACATAATAATCATATCCACTATGTCGGTTCAAAAGGGAGATGTCAACTAGGAACTTGTACAAATCAAACGTCAAAATATAGAAGCAACTATAGCCATAAGATCATCTGCAAAAGCAAAATAATACATATGCATCCATGATAATATATAACATGCTATGTCACCATAATATACAGCATCCATCCATAATACTAGATTATATACATTCACAATTCATCTTCTCTTCCAAAATCTTCAAAAGACTTCAACGCCCAACAAGCTTTCTTAACTAAGTCCCCCCTTTACTCCTGCTCATTAAGCATTAGCTCTATGGTCTCATCTGAAGGGGGAAAAAAATAACATGGCTGAGGTGAAACCCAATAAGGTACCATAAAAATAAAAATATGCAGAATTCATATAAACATATATATATAATAGAAAGAAATTGGCATGATATGATTAGGGAACAAAAGATAGCAGAAACAGGAGAAAGCATGAAACGATCTAGAAACATGAGTTCAGAGACAAAAATCTTGTTTTGTTTCTTATATTTTTCCTTTGGTTATTTCCTTTACTATTCTTAATTAGAAAATGTGCTAAGAATCAAAGATCAGTTCAAAACATCGCTTATCATTTAACTTAACTTTTACTATCCAAAGGGACCTAGACTAGTAGACTCTACTAGCTGAGAGAGCGAATAATCGAGGATAGATTGTATTCCCTCCACACAATCTAAGGCTAAAGTTCAAAGGTTTAAAGTTCTCATTCTCAAATTTCCACCCGGACGGTGAGATCGTTTAAAATATCTATCTTCTAAAATTAATGCCCAGAGGATGGGCAGACCACATATCACTTCATGGACAGAGTTATACTCGATTACTACCATAACGGTCTAAGACATGGTGGAGAACCTTACCTGACTATAAAATAGTCCTAGGTCCAAATTTTTTTACTAACTTAGGATATTCTTATTCTTAGTTCTTAGTCTTAACTCATCATATCTCAATGGTTACTTTAAATTCATACAAATCAAACGTTTAGATAATTTCTGAAACTCTCATAAATTGATAGAATAGCCATTGCACAAATTCTCAAACAAAAATATCAAATAAACCTAACTAATGTGTCAAATAACACTTTCATCATATTTCTCAAACTCACGACAAATTTCTTACTTCCATTTTCGACTTAGGGTTTTGGGCAAATTTTTCGGACATAAATCGAACACAAAATTCATGCCAAATTATGAAATCGGAACCATACGTTATCATATTTATGCTTAAATATAAAATATATCAAATAAATTATGAGAAACGTACATCATTCCGAGCAAATCTTAGAAAAAGAGGGTTTAGAGTATAAATGTCAAAATTGAGATATTAAAAGGCAATAAAGTTTAGGGTATACTTGCCTTAGCCTGATTTACTAATTTTCTTACTCTGATCGGGCCTAAATCGGTGGAGAAACCCTTCCCCTTCTCTTTTCCTCTCTTCTCCCCATCGTGTTCTGCCGTTGTGCAACTTTCCTCTCTCCCCCTTCCCTATTTAAAACATGAAAAGGTACGCAAGTCACAGAATTTTTAATTAGTGCTCAAGCGCCAAGGGGGCAAGCGTGGTGTGCTTGAGCCTCGAGCGAGCATGTAGCAGGCGTTTACATTCATAAAATGGAGCTTCCTTATGTGCTCGAGCCTAGTAGCGAGCGCGGCATTGTCGTGATTTTGTGCCCCAATTTTTCTCAAGCCCACAACAAGCCCAGTAGCTACTGGAATCTTCACCCCCTTTTGAGCTCGAGCCTACAGCCGGCTCAGCTTTGAAATTTTGTTGCACTAAGTTAACTTTTCATTTTTTTCAATTTCAATTATCCCAAACTTAATTACATCAATTTAATTACTAGAATTACTATGTTTTAGATACCCGTCCCTTACAAGGTCCCAATGTCTGAGCAAATGGGGTACTTTGCTTATGACTTTGGGAAGAAGAATTGTATTCGTAGTATTAAAGCTATGAAATTATGAGATGGGAAGTCCCCATGGTTGTGTTTTTAGGTTGTTGGGATAGTGAGGTTTATGAGTGCCATTTGGACAATTGTAGATTTGGTTGACGAGGACAGCCCATTTATCACAAATTTGGATGATATGTTCAGATTGGATAAGTTGGCTTGTTAGTATGCCAATGAGACGGTAAGTTTGCTTTGTAATGCCGGAGCGCGTTTGCTCTCTTTATCCAGAGTGCATTGGGCGGTGCGCATTGGACGAAGTGGCATTGTTGTATCCGGAGTTCCTTTGTCTGGATGCCGAAGTGTTTTGTGAGATGCTTAATGGGCGGAGTGATTTAAGGCCGGAGTTAAATTGTGCTTCTTAAAAGTTTGAGCGATTTAAGGCCGGAGTAGAATTGTGCTTCTTGATGGCCGGAGTTGCACTGCGCTTTTTCAAAGCCGAAGTGATTTGTGGCGCCTTGAAGGCCGGAGTTGCCTTGTGTGTCTGGAAAGCCGGAGTAACCCAAAGACGGAGTGACTTTGGACGGAGTGACTTGTACAGAGTGTCTATGGACGATGTGGCTCTGGACGGAGTGACTTTGGACGGAGTTTGCTTTTGCTCACTCTATCTGGGGGCCGGAGCGCTTTTACTCTATTTAGCCGGAGTGCATTGGATGGAGTGTTTTGGACGGAGTGGCTTTGTAGAATCCGGAGCCCTTTGTCTGGAGGCCGGAGTGCATTGTAGATTCCGAAGTGCATTAGACGGAGTGCCATTTTTGATAATGTAATCTTGCTTTTAATGACTTTTGTCATGGTTTAGGGGACTCCTTGTTTCTATGTTTCTTTTGCCAAGTCGGCAAAACACTTGGTAAACAATATAGCAACTTGTACATTTTATTTAAAATTTAATGCAATGAATTACTTACCAAAAAAAAAGTTTGCTGAGTAATTGAGTTTTGAGGCTTTGGTGGTGCTTTTGAGGTTGTGCTGAAAATTTTTGGGTAATTGTTTCAGTTATATTTTCTAAGTTGATTGTAATCTTAGGATTTAACGCTTTGGTTTAGTTGTATAGATATCTTTGGGATTTATTTACGTTTATAGCTGCTGTGTGGTTCCGAGTTAAGGAAATAATAATTAGAAGACAATTAAGTTAATATGGGCGTACCATGGTCAAAAGGTACGAGAGGAATCGGATGAACAGCTCAAAGAGCCAAAATCGGTAAATCGGGAATGAAAACTGTAAACCAGGTTATGTAACTTTGTAAAGACGATTTCGGGTTTTAAAGCATGATAATCATGGCTTAATAAGGTTACATAACCAAGGACAAGGCCCTAGGATGTGAAAGATTGGGTTAAAATGGTCAAAACGGGTCCCGAACGACGAAAACACGACGTAGGCTTGCTGCTGGCTTACCGCGGCTCAGACCGGCGCCCTCCTGGCGCTCGAGCTGTGAGGTTCCGGATTTGTGAACCCAATAATTAAGAGGTGATTAGTATGTTAATGATCAATACTAATCTTATGGGATGATTAAGGTTTGGTATCGGAAGAAAAATCGAGAAATTATTCGGGTCCGGGCTGCTGGAGCCCTGCCAGCAGGCTTGCGCCTGCTGGGAGCTCGAGCCGAGGCTCGAGCGGAGAAAGCAAAACCGACCCGTGGCCTGGCCGCTTGCTGACCGCTCGCCGGCCGCTCGAGCGGCAGGCGCAGTATATATTCACGCCGAGCTTCTCTTCTCCCTCATTTCGCAATCGGCCGAGGGTTTTAGAGAGAGAGAGAGGGGCGCGACTAGAGAGAGAAGGAAGGAGATTGAGCCCGGGAGTCCGAATCCGCCCGAAAGCCAGGTATAAAGGTGAAAGCACGCGTCGAGGCAAGTGTTCTCATACCCACTTCTCGTTCTCTTTCGATATTTTATGTATTTTCGTTGGGTATTTTGTGTCGATGCCCACGGGGAACGTTAGGATCTCGAAACCCACGGGGATCTCGAAACTAATGTGGAAGAACGAGGATTGCCCTGGACCCCGGGGGTGTGGGGTGTGTCTGTCGACGCTACATATTGAGATGTAGTCGTCTGAGATGATTGTTGCATGGATGCAACCGAGGGTCGTGTGCTACCGACCGAAAGTAGTAGCCGTGGCTTTAGAATGTGTAGCGAACACATTCCTGTCCTCGTTCTCTCGCATCGTTGGTTAGTACGATCTACTAGCCGGGGTCCGCAAAGATGATATGATAATGAAAATGAATAATGTCCAATCGATGAACCCGTGAATCAAGTGATTCAAGATAGAACCGTGAAACTGTAATGAGAACCGTGAGAATCTTGTGAATCCAAATGATGGCCAATCAGTGTAATCGTGAGAACGGTAGGAATCAAGTGATTCCAGTTGTTCCTGTTCCTTCTCCTGTTTCTTGGTTATGGCGAGTGCTTGTATTCCCTCCGGTTTCAGTTCTTGTCCATGTCTTGGAGGGGTGTTTATGATTACATTTGCTGAGCTGTTGGCTCACTCTTGCTGTTGTTGTCTCTTTTTCAGATGAGAACACTTAGCTGGCGCATGTAGATAAAGCAAGGAGAGGCTTGCTTGATGTGATTGGCTGGACGGCGAGTGATCAGAAGATTTGGACATAGAGTTGGATCGGACTGTGGACAGCCACTCAGTGTTGAGCGTGGCTCGTTATAGTTATTGTTTTTATGGTTTTATTATGCTTCCGCATGTATGATGATTTAGTTATGCTTCCGCGTCTGTATATTTATGTTTGGAGTTTTGTTTCATTAGATGGCATCTCTCTAGATCCAGTATAGTAGGTTGTGTACTGTATTGGAGCCATGGATGATATGGCAGATGTGTGATCCTGTGTGGCGTGTTGTAGGCTTTGAGTTAAGCCTTTGATAGATGTGTGCTTGTATAAAATGATATTTAGACAGGTTGTATTTTCAGTTTTCGTCCAATTGCAGAGGAAACTCTGCCGGATTTTCTGTGGAGTCCATAGGTTAATTATGGGCTTTAGGGTGTGTTTAGGCATTGACGGAGGTTATTCAATGGAGAATAATCTAGTCCGTCACAGTTGGTATCAGAGAATAAGAGAGATGCCTAAGTTTGATCTGAATTGTATGCGGAAGCTTACGTTTGATTAAGATTGATCGTTTTCGCGAATGAAGGCCTATGAGGACTGAGTTAGTCCGGATAGTTTTAGTTACCCCAGTCCTAGAACTTAGACTAGCGCTAAGTTAGAGGCGATATTTTCATTCGGATGGCTAGCCTACACGTCATAGCTTGTGTTCTAGGAGTGGCTTGATCCGAATTGTTTCGGTTTCAAAGAAATATTAGTAGTGGCTCCTAAATGGAGACTACTAATATTTGTGATTGGTTGTAGGGAAGAGAAAAGGATGGTGTGTCAAGACACCTTAGCGTTTGAATTTGATCGGTGTTGATTGGATTTTTGAACTGTTCAGTGTTGATTTGAGGCCTTGGGTAATTAATCTCGGTTTGAGGTTTAAGTTTGATCGGTTCTTGGTTGAAGTCCTTGGATCGGTACCTTGCTTCGAAGGGTTGCTAGGCCAACCTAGGAAGCGTGATGAATAGAGTGGAGTTAAGTTTGGGCATATGAAGTCCTAGGTTAACACTCCATGATTGTTTTGGAGTGGGAGATGTTAGAGTGTCTGGACTTCTAGACAGTCCAGATTCTTTTGAGGTCGAGATGTGAATCTTAGAGGCTTAAGATATCGTTGTGGTGACCCCGTGTCTGATAGAAGACATGGTGTGCTGCCCCGTGATGGGTAGGAAGTGAAGTCGACCTTGGTTGGTTGAGGAGAGAAAGATCTTGGGTCCCGAGGATTAGGAAATATGGTCCCATGTGTTTTGAAGGTTTCTTGAATTGATTTTGTGTCGATGAGACTCTGGGGATCGTGTCTCATTAGTGGTTTATTCGATCGCGAGATTTAAGGATGCCTTTATTTAAGAACAGGTCAAGTCCTAAGGTATGAACTCAAGTGTTAATGCCACCTGTTGTGGCGAGATGTGAGGTTCTTGGGTTTAGTATTGTGACCTGATGTTGTTTTGAGGATTCCGAACCCATGTTGGGATTGTGGTTGAGATTGTGTAACTGGGAGGATCTAGACTTGGCAGTGATATCAAGGATGACCTAGTATTCGGAAAGGCGAAAGGAAATATGGCAACGCCTATTCATGGATGAATCTTGGACGAATGCCTTTCCGAAGAGATTTTGAAACTAGGATCTAAGTTATAGATAGTACGGGTGTTGGATTGGGAATGGTTGTATCCTCTGATCTTGGAATGAAGAAATCCAGCACCGTAGGATCAAAGTTCGGCGGTGATAGTGCATGCGGAAATATGGGGATTGCCGAGATTGGAAATGAAATTTCTCAAGCGTGATGTCACAACACTTGCTTCTTGGGGACCCCGAGTATGTTTATGGTTTTGTGATTCCAGGGATTAAGGGTCCAAGTCCGATACAAGTGGTATCGA
>JAODPA010134082.1:0-16549 GCA_025585075.1 Nepenthes mirabilis
CACTCTCTCACTGTCTCTATCTCTCTGCATCCTCTTTCCCCTTCCTTCTTCTCACTTAGTTCTCTCCCTCACCTTGATCTCCTTCTCTCTCGAACTCTCTCACTCCCGTGCTCTCTGTTTCCCCTCTTTTTTCCTTATCTCCTCTGCCAAAATTTTCCTTTTCGCATCAATCTTACCCTCTCGTCCTCCATTACTACGATACAGTCATAGAGCACGTATCATGCAACCATTGAGCTATCGAATGCAAATTAGCTTAAGTAGTAAGTAAATGGAACTCAAAAACATATTTTGCTCAACCGAAATATTTGTAAACCTCCCATGGTAATACTATGAATAGTTCATTCAAACCAACCTTGGGCGAAAATACCCTTCCACCACTAAAAAAATACGACCCCTAAAATAAAACCCACGAACACACAAGATTAGATAAATTTAAGAAACTCAAATTGTAACATCTTGTCACAAATTTTGTCAAATAATTGATATAATCCTAACGATACTAATGCTTTAAAATTATTAATAATATAGTTACTGTTCTGTCATCGAATTAATAATACATAAATGACGTATTTTCTTAAGTTATGGGTGATATTAGTTTATAATCTAAATATTATTGAGATAATGCATTTTTAAATACTCATATTAAAAGTATTAAGTTCAGGAGGGGAAGTCGAACTTAAATCCTAGAGTTTCAATCTTAACCATCTGTCTGAAATCTCTTTGCCAAATTTGTAGATTAATGTTTATACGTGAAATCTCTCCTAATTAGCATTTATTAAGGCACACAAATAATGTTTTATTTTGTTAATTTCTTATTTTATTCATTATTTTCAGAACTAATTTATAGTAATTAAATTTAGCATATCTTGATGTTTTATAATATGCAAGTCTCGGGCCGAGCAATCACAAATTCACCGTCGCGAGCTGAGATCACTAACCTCCTTCCGGGCAAGTCTCCGCCACCATCATAGCGGGCGATAGCTTCTTATTCAATCGTCTTCGAAGGTGCAGAAGGACTCAATCAAGGTTCTTCCATTTCCTCTTGCTCTCTCTCTCTCTTAGCTTTTCCATTTTGTATTGAAATAAAAATGCTCTCTACTGCTTTAGTTTTTTTTTTTTTTTTTCATTTCCTTTGGAGGTTTTTAGGTAATGACACATGTTTTGTTGAGTAACTTGAGAGAGCATTGTTAATTACAGATAGTAACCCTCGTTTACGAATGAAATTCTTATTTATTTGGAAGAAAATTGATTATTGATTTATTGGGAAGAAAATTAGATGTTAGTAATTTTGGCTGTTGAGATATGTCAGCCAAGTAATGAAAGAAAAGAGGCTTTCTGATGTGTCCCTAGTTGTGGTATGGATTAAGGAACCACCTGATCTTTTGTTGCGAGTCGAATTGGAGTGGGTCCTGTCCCCGTCACTGTTAACCTGAAACCTGTGCACTACAAATTACAAATAAGAGGTCAGAAGATCTGCGGGACTCACTGTTTGGTTTATCAGCCAACGTTTAAATCAGAAATCTTCCTTAAGAAATAAAAAGATATAATGAGTGTTTTACATAATGCAGAATTGCACATGAGTGGAGGATGTAAGAAGAGGACTGCCTTCTGTAGGTGCACTCATTGTAGGGGCAGCTTGATGTTAAAGGAGGACTGGACTCCTTTGTGATTGCACGCAATCGGTGATTCACTCAGGTTGCACTCGACAAGGAGTGGCTCACTGTGGGAGAGAAGGAACTACTCTGGGAAAGAGAGCCTGGTACTTTCTTTGCTCTTTGAGTCTTACTTGTACGCGGAATTTTCACTCAGAGTTGTTGTCCCCCCACCCTGTGGACAATAAGGAAATTTATAATGTTTGACGGGGAAGGCTTTGGCGCCAAAACTAATGACAGGTGTTCCTCCAAAATTTTCCCGCCACTAGGCGTTGATAGAAACCACCGTGTCAAATGTCTTCTTGTGGCGTTGATGCGACCATGGCTGGTGGTGGTCGACAAGGACCAGGTCTCCCATTGTGTGGGTTGGCTAGGTTGCCGTTGGTCAGCGGGTACGATACTTTTATATGGTTGACCACCAACTCCATTGGTTGAGACCTATCATGTTGATGCCTTCAGCGCTGCTAGGCTGTCATTATTGAGGTAGAGGGTTAACTTTGTCATGATTGATGGAGTTGTAGGGGCTATCCCGTGATGTTGGGCTGTTAGTCTCTCACGGGCCTGTACACAGTAGACGGGATGGTTGGATAGCTTCTAGGTTTTGCTTCTGTGTTGGACCTTGCTGGATAATGGACTGACCGCTGGATCATCCCTTGCTGTGACTGGATCGGCCTGCGTCTTTGGGGGACCCATCACTAATCCCCCATACCAGAGACCAGGTAGCGGAAGATCGAATGGCTTCCTAATTCATACCACAATTCGAGAACCAGGGACGCATCACTTTCCAAATATATGGGACTTTGTCAATTCGAATGCATTTTTTTTTTCTTTTTTCCATCAGTTTAACCAACTCCCAATTGATCTGTAAGCTTCATGTTGCTGACTGAAAAATTAAGATTGCTAGTTTCATTGCTGTGTATTGTTCTTTCTCTTTGACTGTTTGATTTGTGAGCACACTGAAAACTCTTTATTGTCTACTTCAGGTATGTAGGGGTGTTTATGTACCCGTTAACTAGTTCATGAGGGTTTGGACAAAAAAATGAACAAGTGATGAAATGTACTTAGTCCTTTAAGAATGTGTAACTACCTTATTGGCTCATTTGTTTAGCAGTTTCCTTGTGATAAAATGCCTTTTAAATGGACTTTTTAAAGCTTGGTATCATGCTTTTTAGGTGCTACCATCTTTAGTGGCATGCATGTCCATGCATGAACATGAAAAGGACTGATGATGAAAATTGAATAATTGATATGTGATAGATATTATGGTCTCAAAAATGGAAGAAAACATCTATCACTGTCTTTTATGAGCTTATGATGATTATATCCTTTTATTATCCAAAAGCAAACCACCTATTGTTGTCTTTTATTGATTAAATACTGCTTGCATAGATGATCACAAATATAACATCTCATGTATGGGTCTGTATAGTTATGTGTGTATATAGAACTGTTTTGTATGTGATATGCTAGATGAATCAGTGATTTAGTGTTCTTTAAGTTTTAAAAGCAAAACCTGAAACCAAAACCAATGACTTAATATTGGAAAAACGAAAACCAAAATGATAATTGTTGAATCAATTAATCATGTTATGGTATAGTGTTTTTGCTCTCGGACTGGTTTTTCAATGGTGTTTGAACACCTAGCCCCTGCTTTAGTACCCAACAAGTCTCAGTAAAAAAAAGGATTTCGTTGACCAATTGCCAAGAGACTTGTTACTAGCACCCATAAAAAGTACACAGCCTGGTGTAACATTTTTTGCGTTTAACACAGTGAAGAAAAATGTAGGTAATGTTTGAGTCCCTTCTCTTGTGGTAAAAACTTGTTGCTGTGTGCTGAGGTAAGAAATGATTTTCTAGGTAGTCAAAAGGAGATTAAAGGGAGAGATGGAAAAATGTTCTGTTTAGCAAAGGTAAAGGATATCAGCTTAAAAATCTCTAATCCATTGAACTTACATGCTACCATTTTAGCTTTAAATTTACGAATTTGCATTCTCCGTAAACTTAACTAGAAAGCACTGAGTAGCCTTGATAAAAAATCAAGGGCCTTGCCATTCTCATAGACCTTGAAAAAATGAGACTATTTTTTAAAAATAAATTCCTTGCAGATTTGAGCATCCATACTATCATATAATGGACAAGGGGCCCTTCACTGATGCGACACAACAGTTGTGCCGTGTGTCGACCTCCATTTGATTTAATCCAATGGACACAGCACAAATGTTTTTTTAACTTTTCTGCTTTTAAGTTTTTTTTTTTTTTTTTTGAATCAAAAGCATATCCACCATCCATCAGTTTTCTAGTCCAGCGGCCATCCCTCTGCCAACCTATACCAAAATCATAACCTAATTTTNGAATATATATATATATATAGTCATTTGAAACAAATTGTAGGCTAAGATTTCTGAAAAAAGAAAAAGAAAAATTGTTGCAATAAATTTTTTGATTTAGTTCTAGAATAATCCAAGAAATAATCCAATTTTGTATTCTTAACTGAGATTAAACATTTGAGAAGATGATGGCGATTGATTCACAGCTCAACTTGTCGGAAATCCAATTTTCTTAATTTGATGGCAGTGAATTCTCACAGATATGCGATTTAGTTCTGTTTTTTCTTTTTTTTCCCTCCTTCATTGGATTAGATTTATTTTGGAGCAGATATGCCTGAGTACATAATAGTGTTGATTAGGTGATTAGTTGGCATGCATTGGTTTCAAGGTGATTTGGGTTTCATTTAATTTGGATGCTTGACAACGGTGGCTTATGTTGGTGACATGTACATTAAGGTGAGATATATATGAATAGACTGCAGTAGAAGAGGAGGAAATGTGATGGTTGAAGGAGGGGTGATGCTAGTGCTGGTGGTGCCCGGGGATAGGATTGGGGGATTTTCCCCTAATTTACTGTTCTTCTAATTCTGTGCTTCATTTCAGAATTTTTTTTTCTCTTTGTTTGTATGTTTTTGCTTGCTAGAATTTCTGGGAAAACCCGTGGTAGAAATTAAATGCTGAATTTTGTTGGAATTTGAGCAGAAATCAATATGAGTTTTATAGTATTTACAACCATTATTGTTCTCTTTAAGGAAACTTAAATTCATCTTAGCAGCTTTCACAGAGGAGGTATTCTCCCTACTTCAATCAATAGGTATTGAAATGTGAATCAATCAACTCTTAGGTCAAATAAGGATAAAATATTAGAACCTCATGCGTAAGGATAAGGTAAAGAAATTGATAGCAAAATTGATGGATCTAGGTGGGATAAGAGAATTGATAAATGAAATAAAGATGATTGGCTGCTCTTCTCTTCTTGGGGGTGTTGTATTGATATGGTTTTTTATCTTATACTAGCAAAAGAACTTTGTCGTTCAAGGTCGAACTCCTTAACTTTCATGTGTGTTTGCATTAATGTGACAAGCGAAGCACTTCACTTACACTCAGCTCAATTCCTCTATCTCATAAGGACACATCTACCATGCTGTCCTTTGTCGCTAGCTTCCACTGAAGATAGTTTTGTGGGAACCACGCAGTGAAGGGCATCCTTTCTTTGCTAAAGCATCACATGCCTATGAACTTGGCTAACATTTTCACCTTAAAAATATTAAATCAGATAAACCATAGAATTTGACCCTGACAAACAGAAAAAAAAGTTGTTTTACTTCATCTTTTACAAATATTGTTTTGGATTTATGAACTAGATAAATGTGAGTTTTCTTTTTAAAAATTAAGTTGTCAGAAAGGGCTGTATAGTTGTCGTAAATAAAGTATTTCCCAATACATATAGCATATATTTGAGTCTGTGAATAGTTAATGTATAATTTCTGCAAGTTAAAGAATAGATGGGTTCGTGTCTGCACTTTCAGCCTCCTAGAAAAAGAAAAATAAAAAACTGTCCACCAATTCTTTTGACATTTCTTTCTTATTTTGTGATTGGATTGGCTGAGGTGCTGCATTCCTATTAGAGATTGATGATGGGTGGATAGGATTGTTTTTTATAATCCAGCAGCGATTGAGTAAACTATTTCTGCAGGTAAAGGCATAAGTTATTCTTGCTTTCATGGCTGCTGACGTAATCAATCAAGATCAAAGGAAACGTGCAATGGAGGCATTGGAGCGAAGATTTGCTGTTGCCAGGGCAGAGGCTCAGCAACAAGTAAGGAACAAAAGGAGATGCCATGCAGACGATGAACTCATTAAGAATACAAATCCTTGTCCTGTTTCTTCTGCAGAAGCTGCAATCGGTGCGTCGGCCACTCCTCTGTCAGGCGCCTCATCCAAGAAAGGTTTCTCTGTTGGCTCCTCCTTCCAGATTTGTTAAAATTAGCCTGTAAAAGTAATGAGATGGTTTTGTTTCCTGTGCTAAATGCTTGATTTATGCTACTGGGCACTTGGGAACATGGAATGAATCTAATTATGGATGAAAATATCGGTACCAATCTCGGCCATATTAGTATTGGGCATGCCAGATAATACATATCGGTGTTGGATATTGGTGAAAAAAAATATTTTAAAAATCGTAAACTAGTTAGGTCGTATCGACTAATATTTCACCACTATAGCAATATATTGTAATATTGTCATAGTATTAAGAAATATTAGTATCGGGAGGCCCGATACCAAACCCTTTCTTGTTGTACTTAGCCGGGTTGTCTAAATAATGGGCACTGTCCGTTAACTTACTAGATTGATGAGTGTACCCACTAACCAAAGTAAGTGGCATACTTATTGAATGACTGACTTGGTGACATAATTACTTCAACTCTTCAACACTTGGAAATTTGGCATTTGACCCCTTAAATCATTGGATAAATCAATAGAAACATTGGAAAACGGCAACATCAGACTCTTAGACGCATACCCAAATTCAAATAGCATTGGTACCGTGGGCCATGAAAGCAAAATTGGTAATTAGTGTCAGTCTTTAAGCTCTGGGGTGCTTTCCACCTTAGGCTGAAAGAATATTTTTGAACTATCATTTATCATATCAGCTAAATTTTATGACACAACTTGTGATTTTTTTCATTTTGTGTTCAACTTATTACAATTAAGATTTATGTTTGGTCTTGTTTATGGGAATCTTGAATTGCTAAGAATAATATATAGTGTATCATGAGGCATTATGCATGGATCAGATATATTTGGATGAGTTCTTCTACAGAAGTTGTATATTCTACAATGGAATCTGGTAGGTGAGATTTTGTTTACATAATGTTTTTCCTCCAAAGAAGTGATTCATCAAAATTTTGAGTGAACATTGATATCAACACATCAGAAGTTCCTATATTCAATCTTTTTCGTTCTTTTTGCTAGATATTTCATTTGTACATATCTTCTCTTTGTTTCCCGAGCCTATGGTGAGTAACAAACAAAGTTCGAAAAGGTTATATCTTTGATAATTCCATCATACATGATTGAAACTCCCAAATCTCGGTTATAGAGTGAACTCTTACCTATTATATGAATCTGTAATCTATATTTCACTTTTGTTGCTAACTTATATGCATATCCTTGAACTTTTGTAGAGGAACACAGACATAAAGTCATTATGATTAAAGACAACATATTGCTGATTATTTCTGATTGTTTCTACATAGATTCGGAAGCAGATGGTCCAACATATATGCAGATTTGTCATCCTGTGAATGAAAAACTCACGGCATCTGTCAGTGTATGTGTGCCAATATAACTCTGACCTCATGTTTCCATTTGTTTGTTGAAAAATATTTATCAATTTGAAAATAAATTCTCATCGAAATATTTTTCAATGTTTGGTATTGTTGCGTTCTGGTTCCACGGGGACTGCTATGGAAGAGAGATGCAGGAGGCGAGGGTCACCCAACCGGATGACCTGCTATGGCCGAGAGATGCTGAGGGTGTTGACGACCCAGCCGGATCTCTCGGGGAGTCTCGTTGGTGAGGGGGGTTGAATCCTCGACGTCCAATCCAATCCATGGTTTACCGGCAATACAAGTGAGTGAGATGTTAGATGCGAGATGAGAACGGAGACCGGATGTTTTAAGTGGAAAACCTCCTCTTGAATGGGGAGGAAAAACCACTAGGCTCAGGGCCTGTAAAGAGCTTCACTATATGGGTTGGAGATTTTACAGAGTACAATTGTGAGGGTTATTCCCTTCCCTATCTCTCGTTTTGTGTTTATCTCCTTTAAGAAAACTATGCTCTCTGGGAGCCTTCTCCCGCCTCTTTGAGGAACTGGGCGTGGAAAAGGAGGAAGCTTGCTGGAAGCTTTAGGGAATAGAGTGGCAACTGGAAAGCTCCCTTGTGTGTTTCTCGACTGGTTCCCCCCTAGAAAGGAGGTCTTGTTGTATATTTATAGTGGAAGCTGGACCGTTGGGGAGTGGACACGTGTCGTCCATCCGGCGGTTGAGGAGCTGTACCACTGGCTTCCCTTAATGCAGCTAACGTGTGGGAAATGGCATGCGGACGACGCTGCTGTAGCCTTTGCGTGTGTCAGGTGTTCAGGATCTGGATATCTTCCTTGATTTGACTAGGCATGTTTTGTTGATGCGGCGATTGGCAGTAGGCATAGGCTTTCTTGGAAACCGTCGCCAGTTGGCATTCCCGGTCATGGACGGGTGACTCTCGGACGGTTGTGAGTCCTCTTGCAAGCTCGCGATTTTGAGAGGGGAGAACAGTCCCTGCGAGGTCCCCTGGAAAGTCTGAGAGATTCTTCTTGGCTTCTTGGCCGCTCGGGCGGTAAGAAACCTTCTAGGCTCTCGGCCCTTGGGCTTCTCGTCTGGGCCATTTGAACTGCTCACGTGGATGTCTCTGGGCCTTTTTTATTTGGGCCGCGCTTTTATGGGCCTTCATACTGGGGCCCAACAGGTATATATGAGAAAATTTAGGGTATTACATAAATTGATCAATAATATGATGGTGGTCGACAATGGCCAGTGTACCGTTCGGCGATTGATGGTGGCACCCAAGGTATTGCTGGCTGTGCCCGGCAGCAGTTGAGGTATCAAAACCACAATGATACCATCTTCAGATAAAACTTTTATCAATGGGTGTTAGTGGTCATTTTTGCATAGTGGGTGAACTCCAAAAAATGGCATCTCATTTTGAAAAGAGGAAGTTGTTTTCGAGAATTTAAGCCTTATTTTCTTTTGGCCAAGAAAATAATATCCATTGACTTATTTTCTTGTATGTACCAAATGTCAAAAATTATAAAAAATATTTTCTTTACTTGTCAAATATCAAAAAATTAGAAAAATAATTTTTAATAAGTTATTTTTCAACAAATAGACGACCCTTAGTATAAAAAGTAGGTTAAAATGCTGTCTTTTCCTAAAATCTTTTTGCAATTTCACAGATATCTAGCCAAGGAAAGAGCATAGTGAGCAATATCTTACACGAGCTCCTCAAAAGCGGTGACTCAGCTTTGAAATACATACAAGGATCTAAAAGGTTGAAAATAGACAATTGGATCCTTCTTGATAATTTTGTTAGAGAGCATGGATCATCGGCTTCTCGTTTGAGAGCTTTACAGAGCCACTCTAAGCGCTCAAACAGGCATATGTCGATGAAGCAGCTTAAAAAGTGTCAAGCATTTGAGGTGCCTAAGGAATATTGGAAGTAAGTTTTATTCTTTTGAATGGGGCTTATATGTCTTCATCTTAATTTTGTGTTAAATTGTTCCTGACCATGGGTGAAAATATCAGTATCGGTATCAGTTGTAGTCATATCAATGTTGACTATCAAATAATATATATCGATATCGGATATATCAGAAGAAAAAATGTCTGAAAATTGTAAGCTAACAGAATCGTATCAGCTGATATATCAAACGTATTAACTGATATTTTGAATGTCAGCTAATAAACCACAATATTGTCCCAGTATTGAAAAATATTAGTATCAAGAGCTCAATACTAATACATTTTGGCCAATATTTTCATCTATGTTTTTGCCATTTGATCATTGTCCCTACATATGGTTAATTTCATTCCTTTTTTCGCATGATTATTTGAGCAACTTCATGTAAAACTTTATGAGATTTAAAATCATTGTATGGATCATCGAATTGTCGAATTATTTCACAAACAATAATTTGAAATTTTATTTAGACATTTATGAGTCTATGCTATCATTTTTTTCTCAAATAATAGCATGTCAGTTTCTCTCCCTTCTCCCTTTCTCTCTTCAACGTTGCAGAGATCTTTTGCTTTATTATCTCAAGACCAGAAAAATACAGGGACTTTGCACCCTTGATACTGAAACGGGATGACTATACATAGGGCATAATTTCCTGTTTCTGCAAAAACTGTTTTATGAGACAAAAATTAACTCACACAATGTGTGATGGGTTATTTTCGCCTTTTATATAGCAATGAAAAGACCATTCCCTCAATTACTTAAATGTTTGTTTTTCCATCAAAAATAACTTCTTTGATAAAATATATCTAAAACTTATGCAATTGAAAACTTTATCACTTTGACTAATCACTAAATATTTGTTACATTATGTGAACAATTCTGACCGTCCCTGTTTTGTAATTGGTGTACATAAAACCAAAAGGAGAGATGTCTTTTAATGGTCAGATAAGAAATACCCATATCCGACAGGTGTCAAGTGTGCTTCATAGACAGTATTTGCTATTAAGTCGTGGCAAAATCCTTGAAATTGCGTCTCATCTAATATTTGAGGCGGTGTGTCCAACGTAGTTTCACTGTATGGACTGATATGTAAACTTGTAATGCATGAGATGTTTTTTGCCTCTGGGAAATGTATGTGTATTCTAACAACACAATTATTAGGGGCACTCACTACTATTAAGCTAATAGTATGTCATAGGGGCTCCCATTTGGAGGCCTACTAGGTGTCTGTGGCGAAGTTGGCTGCGTGCTTGAAAGCTCAGATGAAGAGAAATCTGGCCAATGAGAGTTGTTCCATTGAGATTTTGAGTGCATGGATTGTAAATTGGATGAAAATGTCAATATCAGTCACAGTCATATCGATAGCGTATATATCAGATAATACGTATCAGTAATAAATATATCAAAAAAAATCTAAAAATCGTAAACTAATAAATCCGTATCGGCTGATATATAGCTGTATAGCTGTATTGGCCGATATATTTGCCAAATTTTGAGTGTTTCAGTTTAGAAAACATGATAGATTGTCGATATGATAACATATTATATTGTTATCGTGATAAGACACACATAGGACATATAAAATGGACATCGGTATGCAATCCTCTCAAAAGACAAAAAAGATAAATGAGCTAATCTCTCCTACTTCGTCTCCTATAATTCAGGTTTCAATGCTTAAAGAGAAATCTTCTCAATGTAACACATTGAATCAAGTCTCAGTTGTTTGCTGTCAAAGAGTTCCACATTTATTTAACCTGGGAGTGAAATGATTCTCTAAAAGATAAGCAACTGCATCGTGAAAGAAAGTCTATTATAGGTTCTGTGTGGAGAATTTCGTACAGATCGATCTATTCTTTATCCTATGTACAGGAAAAATATGCAAAAACTTGTATCGGTGTTTTCCCTGTGCTTATTCCCTATCTCATGTGACATAGCTCACCGAATTGATCTAGGGGCCCAGGGATAGAATGAATTTAAGGGTCTTATTGCTATTTCGGGTTAAACATCTTCAGAAAGCAGTGCAACTTAAAACCAAATTGTTCATGAGTCTATCTAAGCCATCAGGAATCACTTACGAAACTTCTAGCCATCGATGAAAATAGCAGTATCGATATTAATCGTGGTCATATCAGTATCGGATAATACGTATTAGTATCGAATATAATTAGAAGAAAATAATTTCTAAAAACCATAAGCTAATAAGGTCATATTAACTAATATATCATAGTATATTATCGATACGGCAATAAATCAAAATATTGTCCAGTTATTAGGAAATATCGATATTAGGTGCCCGATACCATCACATATCTACCGATATTTTATCTATGCTTTTATTTGAATATTAGGGCAGTAAGTCCTCAAAATTTCCCCCCTCTGTAGCTTTATACAATAAGACTAGATTTAGGTATTGATCTTTCTAGAAGTTTTTTAGCATCTTTAGACAGTATCCTTTCTGTTCAAACACTTCATCTTTATCTAATATCTGTGATGTGTTGACATAGTACACTGACACAACACTGACATACGGCACTTTTCTTTGTAAAAATGAGCACACAACACGCTGAAAATATACTAATGAAAATTTATAGTTCATTCATAAGTATGAGAGCAAAATTCATGAAGAACACTATTTTACAACTAGAAGAAACAGTTTAGGAGTTACTGGTGAACCAATACAAATGAGTTCTATTATAGCATCTTTAAAAACAGTCCAAATTTTATCTGATTTATATTATTATCCCTATTTTTTTATTATAGAATTATTTGTCGGAGTTAGATAAATTAAAATTTGTTGACACCTGTAGGTGTTCGACACTAGCCCTAAGAGAATGTCAGTACTTGTTAGGTTTTGCATTGAATTTAATATTTTATTATCTTTTAAATTTGCAAATTTATCTGCCTTTATGAACTATTGGTTCTTAGCTTGAGGTGTTTTTTTTTTTTTTTTGGTTGCCTTCATGTTCCAGTTTTGATGGCTTTTTGCCAATGCATCAATTGTGGAATAGCTATGTGACTCAACTTCTTAGAAACACTGGGTGAGGCTCTTTTTTGTCTTAGACTTTGCTTACAACATGATCATATACTTCAATATGTCTCCTTTCTTTTAACATCTTTTCTATAGATGAAATATTGGTATTAATATTTGTCACAGTTATATCAGTGTTGAATATATCAAATAATACATATTAATATGGAATCTATTAAAAAAAATTTATGAGAATTGTAAACTGTCGGACAAATATCGATCAATATATCATCTAAATATTGGGTATAATCACCATCCTTTTAGGTTACTTGTAATATTTAGCTGACATATTGGTGAATATTTGTCCTTTAACTTATGATTTTTAGACATTTTTTCTTCCGATATGTTCAATATTGGTAAATTTTATTCAATAGGTCTAATATCGATATGGTAGAAATATCAGCTGATATTGTTGATACGGTAACATATACTTCAGTATATGTTATTGTATCAAGATATTTCATTATTGAGGGGCCGATAATAATATATATCAGCTGAAATATTGGATATTGCCTATATTTTCATCCATGAGTGTGTGGGGGAATTATTTGTCAAACGTTATATTTAGAAATTGTTTCATTTTGCAGAAGAAATCAGAATGCTCAATGCCTACTTGGTGCAGATCTTCATGGTGCTATTCTTGGAGGTTATACTATGACTGCTCTTTTTCCCTCTTGGAACAATAGAATGAAATATCAATTGATTTGAAAAATGTCAGAAGTCTACAATGTTGCGTCAAAGTTTCCACATGTCGCTACGTGGATAATATATTGCGATATATCACTTGAACTAAAAATATCGGTTGAAATATCCTATATTTCTCAATATTTGGCGGATATATCTCTCGGTATTTGTTGTTGTTTTCCTATCAAGTTTCAACTAAAAAACTTCTTTTGCAGCCAATATATCTAATATCAATATTGATATTTTCATATATGCTTGGAACTTATAAAGTACTGTAAGTTTTAAATTTGCAAATACATAGTTGATGAAACTTTGTGAATACAATCATTCTAAGTATGGATGAAAATATTAATATTAATCGCAGCCATTTTGCTATGAGACACATCAGCAGTACATTTCGGTATCCAACATATTGGATGCACATTTTTCGACTCATGATCTAATGAGAAAATATTGACAAAATATTAAAAAATATCAAGTATATTAGTTGATATTTTACATACCAACTAATATATAGCATTATATTGCAGATATGATGAAATATTGTAATTTTTTTTATAGTATCGGAAAACATCTGAATTATTGGCTAGTGATTGAGTCTTTTTAAATCTCTTTGTGGCAGTTGTTGAGTGCAAAGTTGACACCTTGGTTGGAGTGATGGGCATCATGATTCATGAAACTGCAAAAACATTTAGAATAATTACTCAAGACAATAAATTCAAAGGTAGCGATTCCATGTTTACATTATTTTCATTCTCAAATAATAAATATATACATATGTAGAAAGAAATATCGGCCGATATATAAATTATATATATATATATATTGGGCCCCCAATATCTATATTTCCATATACCGTGATAAATTCATGATATATCGTATTATCAGGGTATATCACGATATGTTGATGGATATATGCGATATTTCTCGATATTTGACCGATATATCAGCCGATATTTTCCTATTAACTTACAATTTATAAAATGATTTTGTAACTTATGTGTCCAATACTAATACATATTATTTAAGATAATTGATACTGATACGACTACAAATACCAATACTAATATTTTTTATCCATAATACATATTTATACATGTATATGTATATATACATATGCATACAGAGTGTAAATTTTAAGTGTTCATTGAGAATGTGTGCAGGACACTGTCCATTAATGTGCAACAACCATTGTAACGTAGAGTCAAGATGAACCCATATTTGGACTTGGTATAGGGCAGGGCCTACAGCATAGCTGAGTTAGGCAAGAAATAATATAACTGACCACATTTAGTGAGAAAAAATACTTTATTTGGTTTGGCTTGTGAAAAGTAGGATATGTTTTAACTTTCACTTCTAACGTAGTTGGATAATGTATTGTGCCCATGAAATGAAATTTCGGTATTGGATTTCCCTATACTGATATATCTTAATATATCTATATATTAGATGATTTTTTTTATCGGGTTATGATTTGCCAAAAAAAAAAATTATGTCCAATATATCCAGTATTAATATGTATCACCCAATATAACTTTTATTGATATAATCATGACCGATATTAATAATGATATTTTTATCCATGATGATGACAATTCTACAGCTAACTCATAGTCCTCCTTCACAGTGTTGAATTAAACCACAATTTGATGGCATCATTCACTTATTTGTTTTAGATTGATGTTAGTGGGGAGACGACATTTATGATATGGCATATCATCCATCTATATATATTAATGGGCCCACATATTGGTGGATGGGTGCAACCATGGAATGAAATGTCAATATTGGGCCCCCCTCTCCCCCGATACTGATATTTACAATCTATCTACTGATATTTCTTTGCCAAGTTATGATTTATTTAAAAAATTATATATCTTATATTGATTTGTAGTGCTAGATATGGTGAATGCTAATATAATTGTGATTGATACTGATGCTAATATTTTTATTTATGATGATGACAATTTTGCATCTTCTTGGGAACCTCATAGGCCTCTTTTGCATTCTTAAATTAAACCAAAATTTGATAGCATCAATTTTGTATTTGTTCCGAAATGATGTTGGGAAAACATTTAGCCACTTTTAGGACACCCTTTATAACGTAATTTCTTATCCATCTATTTACATTAATGGGCCCACAGATTGATAGATAGGTGTCATCATGGAATAAAATATCAATATCGGATTCCCTATGCCGATACTTCCTGATATCTTGATCTATCAGTTAATATTTCCTTTCTAAATTACGATTTTCCAAAAAATATTGTGTAAGATATATCCAAGACTAATTTATATATTCTGATATGGTCAATACTAATATAGTCGCGATTAATACCAACACTGATATTTTCATCGATAATGTTGACAATTCTACATCTACCTGAAGACCTCATAGGCCTCCCATGCATTGTTGAATTAAACTTAAATTTGATGACATCAATCTCTTATTTGTTTAGATTGATGTTAGGTGAGAGTGTTTCAAAGATGAATAAAAAGCATCCTCAAATATGTATATGTATTTTTTATTTGTTTCCTTGTCCTACTTACAAAGTTTGATTTTAGTGCAAATTGTAAATTGTTGCAGTTGTTCCGAAGAAGGGTACGATCTTTGTATTGCAAGCTGGTTGTTGGAAAATCACATTGCAAGGTGACAGACTTGCTTGGAAAGAGCCCAGAACATGATTTTGGAAGAATTATTGACAAGGAAGCAAAATGTGAAGATTAGAAGAAACTATTAGAATGCAAAACAAATTTTCACCTTTTCATTTTTCTCCAGTCAATCAAGGCACTTATTATGACAAGGGAGTCTGATTATGGGAAGACCCTACCTAGTCCTTTTTGCTACTGTGCCTTTGGTAAATTTTTGAAAAAAAATTATGAAATTTAAATTATTATGTGAATTGTTATATAACCTGTGCCTGTGCATTGGCTAGCAGGAGGTTTGGCACTCATGCATCGGAGAGGCACGCTCATGCATCGGCTAGCAGGAGGTGCGGCTCTTGTTTGGGTCAAAGGTGCGCTCGTATGTGGTGGTTTGTAGGAGCAGTACTCATGCGTGGCTTGGGTGGCGTTCGTGGGTGCATATGTTTGATTTTTGCTCCTAATATGTGCATGACTGATGCACGTGTGCCAGTTTGTTTATATAAGTCCTTTTAGCAAAATCTTAGGCATTTTTAGGCAGAGAAGAGACAGAAGAAAATGAAAGATGAGAGAAAAGAAAAGAGAGATAGTGAAAAAAGTTAAATTTCAAAGCTATTTTGTAATAGACTTTGATATTATTTGGGTTAAGATAAATATATTTAAACTTATTTTTTTCATTTGTTGATATTTTGAGACTAGTTTTGTTCTTCATTACAAATGCAAGCATGTGCTCAATCATTGTCCTCTTCATCATTTTTTTGCATGCATGTGTATTTTACTTGAAGATCTTGAGTTTTGGAAGGCTTGTGCCTGATTTCGTATTATGATTCATACATGTTGAGATCTTCAATTTATTTATCTCTTATATCATTTTTATGCAATAATTCGACAATAAAACTATTTTGTAATTTATAAAGATTATTTGTTTTTCTTCT
>JAODPA010134093.1:0-16548 GCA_025585075.1 Nepenthes mirabilis
AAAACAAAACAAAACAAAAAAACAAAAATTGATGCCCTGCCGTGGATTTGATCCAACGGCAAGCATCACGCGGCTCTGGTGCTGTGCCGCAATCGTCCCGTCTACCAACCAACAAAAATTTCCTATTGATGTGGCACTGGCAGCTCCGTCTGGGATCCCATCTATGAGAAAAAGAAGAGGATTCCCATCGAAGTTTCCAGGGACTCTCGAACACGGATGTTCCCAGTTCATAGGACGCCTTGCAAAAAAAAAAAAAGGAGGTTGATTCTTCCCTCCTTTTTTGGCTTCGATCTGAGGAATTGTGGCATTGACTTGATTAATGAAATGTTGAGAAATCAGAGTCTTGTGACATTTTGGTGGGTGAATTGTAATCATAAGGTTTCTTAAAAGGTTAACATATCGGGAGACTGATTGATCTACAATACGTATTGTCCATCTCATCTGTGGTTGTTGCAATATCCTTGTGAATGTTCATGAATCTGCTCTAAGATTCCAATCAATTCCACTATATTTATAGCTATCTTGTAGAAGGTGTGAAAAAATGGGATAACTCTGCCTCTAAGGTTCTTGCATAGCAACAACCACATGTTGATATGGTTAGAGTTATATGTATACGGACATAGCTTGCATTATGGAAAAGCTATTTGTGCTATATGAACCTGTGAAGTTTCCATGGGGCTCGCTCACTTTTATGCTGTCATCTTGATAAAATCGATAATTTACTTAGGGAAAGGGAAATTATAGCTAGCAGAGAGAGATTTAGTCTACTCTCGGAACATAAAAAGAAAAAAAAGAAAGGGAGGGAAGGAAGGATGTGGGATGGGAGGTAGGAGGGAGGCACGACAGTTTTTTGGCTTGTAAATAGTGTCTAGAAAATATCCCAAAGGTTAGGGTCGAGGGATTATGATCTAGGGTTTAGGTTAGTAGTTTAAATCTTCTTGACAGGAAAGAAGAAATAGCAGGTTGGCTAAATAATACTTACGCTAAGATTTTTTAAGAATCTGAATTCGTCGAAAAGAACAATAGATATAGTTTCTGAAATCATTAATAAACTTTGACCTTCATTTCTCAAGTTTGTAGTTGTCCATATAGCTGTATCCTTGCATAGTATGTTTTATGGACATTTTGCCCAAAACTTGTTGCTTTCCTGATGTTGATTATATATCTTCTAGAGCCATTGTCCGTCATAAGAGTTTTACCCCAGTATATGTAGCCGAGTACGTGGAATATCAACGAGTGTCATTTTATGTGGGAAATTATCCTAGTACATTCATATACTGTTGTAGTACATGGTATGCAGGGGTTCTTGCGAATTCTGTTATGGATTGTATTACTCTTCTAGTCTCATCTATTAGCACAATATCATTTACCGCTAACATAAATAATCTATTGTAGTTGTCCAATTGACATCCATCAAATGAGAAAAGATTGATTAATACAGCACAAAGGTACTTCGCATCTAAAAACAATGATACCAAGTACTTTGGTGCTGTCAAATTGACATTTTTTTCATTTGTTGGATGGCAATGACGATAAATTTACATCAAGGGCTAGTTTTGAGTCCTTACATTTTTGTTTTATTATGGATGAACCAACAAAAAATCTTAGGCCGAAGTTTTCATGGTGCATGTTGGTCGTAGCTAAAAATGCTCTGGTAGTTGAGGCTAAAGGAGGAGTAGAATCAAAGTTAAAATTATGGATAGAAGTTTTATAATCTAAAGGGCTCAAAATACAATAAAAATGGAATGCATAAAGTGCACTTTTAATAATTCTAGACCTTATAATCATGAAGCCAAAATTGAAGATTAATAAGTTCTTAAAATAAATAGGTTTTCACTTCTTTCGCTGTGTAATTCAATAAAATTGAGAGGTTAAAGAAGTTAACACACAGGGTTAGTTAAAATGGATAAATGCATTTCATTACTAGTGTTACGGGGTGCTAAGATGGATGGTTGCAACCCTGAAAGATAATAAATGAACTTAGTCATTGGAAATTAGGAGTTACACTTATAGATGAAAATATAAAGAACGTTTAAGATGAGGGAATGATGTTTAATATTGTTTAGATATTTAAATATACCAAATGAAGCAATTGTGAAAAAAAGATGATTTTATTGATGTCAATTAAGAAAGGAAGAAATAGAAGTAAAAAAAACTTTGAGTGAGGTAATAAAAGATTTGAGATTACATCAAATTTTAGAGATGTCGTGTTAAGCCAAGTGGATGTCAGAAGTGATTTCATATGAAGTGTTGGTCTTTTGTTATAGCTTAGTTCAACCTGGAATCTCTCCCTCCTCCCCCTGTCCCTCCAAAAACTAAAAGTAAAAAAATTTCTGGGAATTCTGTGATCTAAAAGCTACAATGTTATCATAGATGCTTCTAAATGAGTTCAGGCCAGGAAGCTTGAAGGCTGCTGGACAAGCACATGAACTTGCTTTGTAAACTGGTTGCTGCAAAAGTTGGTGATGTCAATAATGCTCTCGAGTCTGGAGCAAAGCTACTTTTAGAATAGTTCAAGAAGTAAATTCTCATATGTGAGCATGGGTGCCACCAGGAAGCTGAGAGATGATTACCAATAGCTTGACCTGGCATCAATAGATCCTTCAAGCTCTACCTCAGATATTTTAGCTCCTTGACAACCCTTGAGCACTCTGGATACTCCAGATCTTGACTATTCTGTAGGGGTCATGGCTATATTTTCTTCGCTCTTTCAGCTTCTAGTAAATGCTGTTGGATGCTTTGACATATGCCAAATGTTTTAAGAGAGTGTCCTCCCCTCTCATTGTTCAACCATTTATGGATGACATGAGGAATCGTCTACTTAATTGAAAATTGCTTTTAGTCCATTTCAGAACTTCCTAGCCTTCTTTTTATCTTTGGGTGGGAATTGAACCCTTTCTGAGGATGGGTCAAGTCAAAGCGTACCTAGGTGCCCTGGCTCTGACCATGTGCTAAGCGCTCACAGGTGCAGAGTGCCATGCGCATTCTGGGCGCAGCTTCTCAGAAGGCTTATGGGTAGTGTTTGGTCGCTGCCAAATTAATTATGAAATAAACAAAGGCATGCCCAAATCAATTGAACATTCTCGGAAGCCTGTTTCAATTTTTGTTGAAGACTCTCCTAGACTGATTCCCTATCATCTCCTCTGGCTCTCTGTAAAAGAACTAAGAATCAAATTGAAAGTAACTAAACAAAGAGGAATGAAGACTGATAAATGAGGAGCAGCAGAAGTTTCATCTATATTTCAGTGATATACCTCCAATCTTTCTTTTTAGTTACTTATTACACATACTGAAAAGCCTTCTTATATACAATATAAAAAAGAGAGTTTCAAGAAATAAGAAACTAAAACAATCAAGTTGGTGGGTCCAACATTGATCTGGTTGGCCGAATCCATTAGCCTAGCAAGCCTATGATTGATAGGCCCAATATATAGCCAATATAAATCATGATTAAACAGGTGGTTGGACAGTTATCAAACGGAATATAAAATAGACTAAATTTGATGTCTGAATGGCGGCATATTCGAGTGTTCAGTCAAGTGGTTTATCCAACTGGACAGTTCACCAACTCTATGGCTAGCATAGGCAAGGGTTTTTGAACTGACAAATATCAGCTGTCAGCTATTAGTTCAATATTTCGGCATTAATCACTTCCGGTCAACCCCAAGAATAAAACGTGCACAATGATGGTTAAGCTAATTAGTTTCAAACTAGCCTAACCACATAAATCATGATCAATTATTCCTCTTCAACAAACTGCTAACAATTGACATTACGACTATAAATACACACCTTTTTCCTTGAAAAAGGAGATAAAAAATAAGAAACACAGAGTTTAGCCCTCTGACTACTTGTTCTTCTACAATTTATATGGAGCCAAGTCCTCTATTTACTCTCTCATCCCCTCAATCTATCTCATATTTCAGTCTTTTGAAAAACATATTGACTTGAATACTGGAAAATATTTCGGAAAGTGAGTCCCAATTCATTAAGAATTTTTATTTGTTATTGTGGTGTGCAAGATTTAATAAAAATGTTTGATGAGCAGATTCAAATTTCTTTGAATGAGAATCCAAATTCCAGGTACTAATCATAAGTAAAAGAACTAGCTAACTAAAAACTAATTCTTTACAAATGGTGACATCAGTTTATATCATTCTGAAAATCAGATTATGCATTCATGGTCAAGTGGTCAGTTCTGATACTTCTCCTAAATATGAGGCATATATATTGTATACATTAGTCTCGGACAACAGGGATTGAAACATGAGTTTAGTTAATATATCAGCTAGTTGATGATAAGTCTTGACATGTATATAGTGAACAATTCCTTTTTGAATCTTTTCCCTCACCAAGTGGCAATCTCTCTCAATGTGCTTCGTTGTTTCATGGAATACCGGATTGGCAGCGATATGCAAAGCTGCTAAATTGTCATAAAACAAAACTGTTGCTGTGTTATGATCAATGCCTAAGTAATTAAGGAAATATATTAATGTAAAGCTCATAGCCAAGGTCAGTGAAAAAATGAGGGCATCACTTGGAATGTTACTCCTATTTGTTTTTTCAACACAGACATATGGAAGATGAGATGAATCCTTGCTGATGGAGAAAGAGCCAACCAATAAACCACACTACCTACTTTTTTTTTTTCTAAAGGACTTCATATGGGATAAAGTTTTTGGGTGCCAGTTTTATTTTATTTTTCAAAAAGAAACTGATTTTTGTCAATATGGTTGCAAGTGAAAGTAGACAAAGTTGCTGACTTGAACTCTCTCTCCCCTCTATGCTTGTCGTACTGAGTCTTCATATGGGTTCGGGCCTTTGCCAAAATTTCCTTGAGTAATGACCATGTCCAATTCCTAAATCTGATTCTTCATCTACCGCTTCATTAGCGGTAGTCTCCTTAACAAATCTAGCCATTTTGAGCAGTGGAACCCTATAGACTACCTCAAAGGGGGTCATCACTATAGAAGGAAATATTGATTCGTGTTATACCACTGCCCAAGCCATTTGGACCACATTTTAGGTTTATCTTCCACATAGCATCTTAAATATTGCTTGAGGTATTTATTTATAATTTCAATCTGTCCATTTGATTGAGGGTGATGTGCCTAACTGTATTATAGTTTTGTCCCCTATAGGTTGAATAGCTCCTTCCAAAATGAGCTAGTAAATTTGGTATCTTGGTGACTAACTATGGATTGAGGGAGTTTGTATAACTTAACCACGTGGTCGAGTAAGAGTTGAGCAACCTTAGTTGTGTTGTAAGAGTGAATGAGAGGAATAAAATAAGCGTGCTTAGTCAAATGATCTACCACAACCAACATGTTGTTGTTATGCTGAGAAGAGAGTAGACCTTCCATAGCATCCATAGAAAAGTCCGACCAAAGAATCTTAGGTGCTGGTTAGGGATGGAGTAACCCATGGGGTTTCTAGGGGTTGATTTTTGTGATTTAGTAGATAGTAAACCCTCAGGTTGTTGTTTAATGTCCTCATGCATCCCCTTCCAGTAAAACTAAGCCTTAGCCTGGTTTAGTGTTTTAGGGTAATTTGAATGTCCACCTGTGGATTGGCATGGATCCAGCTCGTCCTTACCAATAAGTATCCTTCCCTGTTTGAAGGTTACCTTATTTCTCAATTTCCAACCTTTGTATCTGGCCTGACTATCTTGGATCTGCTGTAAAATAGCTTGGACCTCCAAATCCTTCTAATAGGATCCCTTTAGCTCCTCAATCCAAGTCGGGTTTGGGTATGATAGCATCATGAGAGTCAGATCCTCCTTGCGAGATAAGGCGTAAGCCACCTAGTTCTCACGACCTTGCTTATACCCTTTGGCAAAATCATAACCCAATAGTTTGGTAATCTATTTTTGCTGAGTAGAAGTCCTTATTTTGTTTTAGAAGGAACTTAAGGCTCTGATAATCCGTTATAATTGCGAAGGCTTGGCCTAACAAGTACAGCCACCACTTCTTAACATCATAACTAAGGTTAATGGCTCCTTTTCATAAGTTGAAAAGTGGACTGCCCTCCCCTTTAGAGCTTGACTGAAGAAAGCGATTGGTCTTTGTTCCTACATTAACACTGCACCAAGGGCTGATCTAGAAGCATCACACTCAATTACGAATTTCTTCGAGAAATTTGGAAAAGCCAGCACAATGGGTTCATATATTGCTTGTTTTAACTATTAGAAGGCTTCCTCTGCCTCCTTCGACCAACTAAAAGTGTTCTTTTTTAAGAGGCCTGTGGGGTGGGGGGAGGGGTAGCTATAGTCGCATCATTACAAATGAATTTTTGATAATAGCCAGTTAATCCTAAGAATCTCCTCGACAAATTAATGGTTTTGGGTGGCTTCCACTTGAGCATGACTGATATTTTTTAGGGATTTTCCTTAACCCCTTATTTAGATATCACATGCCCCAAATAATCTATTTCCTTACAAAAGAATTTGCACTTGCTCAATTTTGCAGACATTCCGTGGTCTTTTAAAATGTCTGTAATGCCTTCTAGAGATGGTCTTCATGAGCTTCCTTGGTGGGGTTGTAATTTAGGATATCATCGAAAAACACAAAGATAAACTTGTGCAGAAAGGATTTGAAAATTTCATTCATTAATCCCTAGAACGTGAATGGTACATTGGTCAACCCAATGGACATAACTAGAAATTCATAGGTTCATGTGTTTTAAAAGCGGTTTTAAGAATATCTGACTCTTTCATTCTAATCAACTGATATCCCAATCTTAGGTCCAGTTTGAAAAAAAAAAAAATAGTGGCCTCATGTAACTCATCTAAGAGTTTATCAACCATTGGAATCAGGTACTGATCCTTAACCATGACATCGTTTAGGGCTTGTTAATCAACATACATCCTCTAACTCCCATCGGCCTTCTATACAAAAATAACCGGTGATGAATATGGGCGTTGGCTGGGTTGGATCAGCCTAGTTTCCAACAACTCTTGTACCACCCTCTCAATTTTGCTTTTCTGGTAGTATGGATAATAATATGGACATGTACTTAAAGGCCTTGAGTCATCCTTGAGCACTATCTGATGCTCATGTCCCCTGAGTGGCAGTAGTCCACCGAGCTCCAAAAAAAATTGTTTAAAAGGGTGAAGCAAGTTTTTTACCTTCTTTAACTAGGTTGACGGCTCCAAGGTCAACGAGCGGTCTAGGAGTTTCAGCACTACCTCCTTGTTTTCCATGGCTGGAATTTGCTGCCACGCACTTTTGTCATACACAATATTAACATCTGCCTCAAACCTTACAAATTCACCCACTGGCCCTATCTTTGGGATTCCATTTGAAGAGTTTTGGAAGTTCCAGGTAATTAGGCCTAGAGTGAACAACCATTGCACTCCTAAAATGGTATTGCAATCTCCTAAGGCTAATATCAGGAAATTAGCCTTGAATTGATTATTCTGCACTTCTAAAGTTACCTTATGGTAGGATTCTTCCCCCGTAAGATCTCTCCGTTTGTTATCTATACTTGAATCTAGGTTGGAGAGGCTCACTTTCATTTAGCCGTCTCAACTAGGCTGGCATTGAGGGAGTTACGGTACTTCTCGAGTCAATCAAAAATTCCCCCGAGACCCTGTTAATCCTTCCTAGCACTTGCATAGTTTAGAAGTGGGGGTGCCTATCATAGGTTGTAAGGAAATCTGGTTAGCTAGTCTTCCATGCTAAGATCTTCTTGAGGGATTGAATATTTAGTTTCTTGCTCAGAGTTCAGTTCCTATGGCTTCACTACCCCTATCACTAAGAGTCATTGATTGGCACATTTGTGCTTCAGATTTCACTTTTCATTACATGTGTAGCCCTGCCCCTTGTCTCTCCTTTCTTTAATTTGGGCTAGCGTGATCCGATGAACAGTTGTCTCTCATTTTGTAGCTGTTTGACTTGAACCCGTTGCCTTGGTTGGGGTATGACGATGCAATAATCTTCCTGGAGAAGTGTTTTGACCCCTATTAGCCTTTTTCTAGCTTGTTACAAACTCTTGTATGCGGGCTATACTGAATACTTAGTGTAGGCTTGTTGGGTTGGGAAGTTTTAGAGGATAGCAGATTTCAACTTTCAATGCTCCTAAAAATGCTCAACTTAGCTGTAGCTGGAACATCCGCTAACCATTTAGCAATTAGCTCAAACTATGCCTAGTAGTCCACCACACTGCCAGTCTATCTAAGCTTCTGCAATGACTCCATGGGATTGTCGTATGTTAAGCTATCGAACCTTACGAGTAGTGTTAGGGATAAAGTTTCCCAGTTAACAAATTTACTGGCCTCTCTGCTCCCTGGAGTCCCTTCCATGTAAAAGGATGATAGTAGTAACTTCTGATTTTCTGGAGTCTGGTGGAGCCGAAAATATTGATTCTCCTTATAGATCCACCTGTGGGGTTATCTCCCTCAAATTGTGGCAAATCGATTTTAACCTTCCAATGGACATTGATTCCCAGCGGCTCCTTTTGCTGCCATTGATGGGGGGTTTTGGAGCTGGCAGTAGAGCTATGGGTGGAATTACCAGTAGCCTTTAGTAAAGATTAAACAAATGCTGCGTCTGTTCTGTCAGCCCGATGATGTTTTGCTTGAATTGCTCCATGCGCTGGTTATTGCTTTGCTCAAAATTGTCTAGCCGTTGATTTCCAACTGCTACTGCCAATTAATTGGTTCTTGCAGGTGTCTTCTGTCATTCTTTGTCTCTGATACCAAATTGTAAAGTTCACAACCAAGATGAATGAAAAGAATGAGAATGGGATGAGGGAAGAAACTCAGAAAAATAGAAAGAAAAGATTAGAGTTCTCAATTTGAGAAGAGAGAAATCTTCAAAGGAAATTTTTGCTTCACAGTTAACAATCATCAACCCTTCCTCCTTCCTGCCTTTTCTATTCTGTACTACTTAATATGAATATATTCCTAGTGATGCCAATTGTTCTATCAACTGGAAGTCACAACTAGAAGAGAGGCAGATACAATTGGAGAATCAAATTTGATTCCTCTCAGCAATATGGCCCGCACGTGCTGTAGCTAACAGATCCCATGTGCACCCGACTGTGAACCTAAATTGTCCCCAACTCTGCCCTCCTTGGTCCCATGTGGCCTGGCTAACAGTGAGTAACATGTCACATGTATCGTTGCGATACCTCAGTCTCAAAACTTCTAGCCACCTTTGCAGTTGTGATACTTTCTCCTGAACCTTCTAGCTACCTGGGCGCCTGTGATAATTTCCTTTTAAGCCCACCTATCTCTCTTCACATACTTTGGCTGCCTCATTCTGGAGGCTTCGTAATGGTTTTTGCCACCCCTTTCATCCGATGCTAGAGACGGTGTCATATCTCCGTACTGAGCACGAATAATTAATGGAATTGATCTATTTCAAATTAATCGACTTAATTTATTTCTTTATTATATTATAAGACTCAAAATGAGACTAACAAATTTCTCTTTTTATCCCAGAACTTTGCATATTGGATGTAACTCTAAAATCATATATCAATAAGCACATCATAGGACCCAAAAGTGTCACGTCATCAAGTAATTAAAACGCTGACCTTACCATGATGTCAGAATATACGTAAGGAGTTATGTCTATACTACGATTAGAGTAAGTAAATATCCATATAAGAAAACTGAGTCCAACTTCATCACCAATGAGAGCATTACAAACTGTTATATGGTGAAAACGGCACCAATTGAAATATAAATAAGTATTCTAAGACTACTATTTATAAACAAGATACAACATTAAATATCCAAATTTCTAATTCTATATCCTCGAATCGTCTCCTCAGCCAAAATTCTTACCTACAAGTGTTTGAGCTACCTAATCTGAAAGTGTTAGCAAAAAACAAAAATAAGAATAAGTTGAAAGCTCAATAAAGCACATAATTTGTATAATTAACATATAATTGATTCCAAAACTGCTGGAAAGAATATGATCAAATTCGAATGCAAAATTAGAGTTTTCTGTAACAATCATGTATAATTTCAGATTTATAACTCAACTTCTTATTCAAAACAATGTACTGTGAAAATATGCTTAATTCATGCTAATTTCTTATGGACCAAGGGCTGGTAGGGCTTTATTGATGAAAGAGCGAATAATCAAAACCTTGGTTATATTTGTTTCCACATAATCAAATGTTTTACGCTATTATTCAAGATCCCTAGGGAAGCCGTCATATATATAACTTTATAGATAGGGTCAAGTGTAGCTTTTACCTGCAGATGATAGGTTCAAGTCTTGATTACTATTATAATATACTAAGGCATGCTATAATATACCATCGCTGATTTCTTATAATTGTCTAATATATAAACAGATAAAAACTTTATACAATTATAAATAATTATTGTATTTTCTCATCTCGGAGAAAATAATCTTAACTCTTTCACAAATTGTAAAGTTTTTATTCAAATTATTTCAATTACTTGTCAAGTAATGACTCAAGCTTTTACAGATTTTTAAACTTGCTTATTTTAAAACATGTAATACTACATTATAAGAATTTTAAATATGTCGAATTGTTTTTTAACAAAAGTCTACAGAAAAAATCAGCAACATTTTAGGATTTTAACATTTTATTTCTATTAGTAAACATGCAGAGGCAAATTAATGAATTTTCAGAATATGCAAGATATATACTTAATAATTTTAAGCATGCAAGAATATTATGTACAAAATCATGACATATTAGAGTGTTAAACCAAACTTTCAGCACATGCATAAACATAATTATAGAGAAATAACTTGGCAATCTAATATATATGAATTAAGAACATGATCTTCACAAGAATGGTAAAGAATGGGAGTAAGAGTTTATGCATGTGAATTTTAAACATTTTAGTTACGAAAATGTGACACGTATGAGTATTTAAAATAATAAATACTCGTAGAAGTGAAAAGAGATCAATAACAAAAGAAAGGAGGTTTGGGATGCACTTATCTTAACATTCAAATACACCAAAATCTTGTTTGGATTGACTTCAATCAGCCTTCTCTAGCCTTTTCTCTCTCTTTTCCTCTTCTCCTTCTCTTTGTTCTCTCAAAATTTGGCAGAAAATAAATGAAAATCAGTTGGACATGACTAATATAACAGATTGGCGTGCGTGTGCTCATCAGGCGCATATCAGACACTATAGCCAAATACTGTGGCACACAAACGTCACATTAGGTGCTGTTATTCTGTCACAGTGTGCTTGAGCGTCCATCCGGTGTGCATCAAGTATGAGTAGTCTGCCAAACACGCTCGAGCCCCAGTCAGGGAATTTATCAGGCACGACCTTACTGCCGAAAATATGCAGGTGTGCATATCGGGTGCTGGTCAAGCGTCCTTCAACTTGATACACCCAATCTAAAGTTGATTTTGACCTAATTTTCTTCCTTTGACCACAACTTTATTTATTTTAATTTAATTAATCATAATCAAAATTAAAATTTTGAAACTCGTACCTTACAGACAGTGCCATGTGGATGGCTGTGATAAAACGACTCTAAGCCACCCTTCACAACTACTATCGCCTTTCTTTTACTCTAAACAATTTACTTTCAAAGGCTTCTTCTCCACGTGACTTCTGTATTCTCCTAACTTGGGTTTCCTCTTCTCGATAACTTCTTTATTTTATTTTATTTTCAATGTTCACTAACAATTAACCAGTGTATCACACAATAGGCATAGACATTGTTCTGTACTCTGCTTCCGCTGATGATCTAGATAGTGTCAAATATTTCTTTGATTTCCAGGTGAGTATCAACCCTTGTCCAGGTCTACTTTTGACATGCCTCACTCTATAGGCTGCATCCAAATGTGGCTGCCTAGGTGCATCCATACATGATTTGAGAGTCTGTACTGCGCAGGCCTGGTAATGGTTAGGTACAAAAACATTCCTACTAACCTCCTGTAAATAGTTCGATCACTGAGCAAGTTTCCACTTTCTTTGTTTAATTGAAGATTTTGTTCCATGGGTGTATTTACTAGTTTGGCTCCAGTCAGGCCTATATCCTGTAGAATTTCTAGTGCAAACATTCATTGGCATAGAGATATACCTTTGTCACTTCTGGCAACCTCCAATCTCGAAAACTTAAAAGTTTTCTAGATCTTGGATCCTGAAGTGTTTGTTGATAAGAATTTTGAATGCATTGGTAACATCCAAATCATTGCTAGAAAGTATTGTCATCTTTATAAACATGTGATCCCATGAATGACTCCCTTGCTACTTGGTAAAGAGTGTAATCTGCCTTGGATTGAATGAAGTCGTGTTGAAAGAAATCAGAAAATTTGGCAAGCCATTGTCGAGATGCCTGTTTGAGGCCATATAAGGACTTGTTCAGCTTGCACGCCAAATGAGATGTTGGGACTTTATTGCATTAGGAATAACGGGTGGTGAGAAGAAGAAGGTAGATGAACAGGCAATGGGAAAGTGACAGATTGATCAGATAATGAACAAGGTTTGGACCAGAAAGTCTTCAACAGAAGTGGAAGAAACTTCCATGAATCGGAACATATGCTCATGAAAGATGGCATTACAGCTAATAAAAGTTTGTTTAGTTTCAAGATCATAAACTCTGTAGCCTTTAATGCCATAAGGATGGCCAAAAAAGACATTTTTGAGCTCTAAGATCAAATTCGGTCCTGTTTCTTTATAAAGCATAAGCATCCAAAAGATTTTAAATAAGAGTATGTTGATTTTTTTGATGAAAAAAATGAGCACAAAAAAGGATTTGTTGTTTAAAGTGAGATTAGGCAATCCGTTTATGAGATGAGATTGATGTAAGGATTCAATCACTCCAAAATTTAAGAATTATACCTTCGTAAAATCTGATGACTTAGGCCACATTCAACTAGTGTTGGTATTTTCTGTCCATGGTCCTATTTTATTGTGGAGTCGCATCATGTAATTTTTTTGTGAATAACACCTGATTGATAAAGAAATCATGTAATTGAAATTCTGTACAATGATATTAGATCTAAACTGTTTGATCTTTACCTTGAATTGTCTTTAAATCATGGCAAAAGAGGATGCGATGACAGTTTATGTTGGAGACTTCGATGAGGGCATATAAAACCAAGTACACTTACTAAAATCATCCAATATAGTCAAGAAGAATACAGTACCATCAACACAGGGATTGCAAATGGTCCCCATAATCACGATGAATTAGATCAAAAGAATTATTTGGTTTATGCTGACTTGAACGAAAAGGAAGTTTATATTGCTTGGCAAGTTGACATATCTGTTGCAATTTAGTTATATTGATCTGAGGAATATCCTGATGTAAAAGTTGCAATTGAGATACAAAGGGATTTCCTAGTCTAAAATTGCGTAGATCAAATACATTGATTTGAGATGAAGTAAAGACAAAAGCTGTTCTTGGATATAGTAGTTTATTGCTGTTCAGCAAAGCAGAATATTTGTTACGAACTCGGACCAAGTAGGTTGATTAAATAATTAAATATGCTTCAATTATTATTCTTATAATTTTCAAACCCGGGTGTGATCACAAAATATATAAAATTCTAAAAAATTTTATAATACACATAGGACTTTATATGATAATATAAATGTGATCTGCTCTACAAAATAGTCGTAAGGGGATAACCAAATAAAGACAATGACTCATCTACATAAGAAATTGATTCAACAATTTCTTAATATACAAAACCATGGTCTACACTTGATTGACTTTAACATCTCTGAACAATCCACACAAAATTTAATTATACCTGATACATGGTTAATACTAACAAAGTCCAAAAATATGACACTCACCAGAGGTATACAGTGCTGAGCCGAAACTCTTCGTGTTATTACGATGAAGTCGAGCTTCTACTCTGAAGGGATAAAATAAAAAAATGAGTTTAAAATTCAGCAAGTATCATAAATAAACAAATGAGTCTAAAGAATCAAAAGGAGTTTCAAATAGATAAATCCAAATCGCCGATGAATAAATAAAAATTTCAAATCTAAAATTCAACGGTAGTCTCGTAATCAAATTAAATATTTAAATTCAAAATAAATATTCAAATTAGAAAACAGTCCTATCGGGACATATATATATATATATAACAAAGGTGATCCGGACCGATTCCAGTATGCCGATGTTCGATCCAAGTCCAAGTTCAAGTCCCGATTTGCTCGTAATTTGGAAAAAAATCCGATAGTCGGATGATCTAATAGCGTGTGCAGAAGTCAAAGCAACATGACGATAAATTTTTCAAATGTTTGGATTAAAAATTGTAGTCAAATGATTTGTATGAGACATACCAAACCCAATTGTAGGCAAAATCGACGAATCTCAAATCCAAGTTTAAAAATCCAAATCCAATACAAATCTATGCAAATATACAAAATCATGTACTAACTTAAATTTTGATTATTTAAAAATTAGTTTGAGGAAGGGTTATACATAATCCCGATAACCTTAGGCCAAAATCCATATACTCTGTACCTATAGATAAGGTTGCTCATTATGTTTTACTAGTGATTTTGGGTGCAATCTCAAGTTTATCAGATATATTAGAACGTTCGAATATATTCTAAGGTCAAATAAAATTATCCAAATAGGAAATGTTATTACTCCAAACCTTTCCTACTGGCGGAAAAGGATTTCCAATTAACAAAAATCTTCTTGTCGGGAGCTGTCCAAAAAATCCAATAATTCAAATTCAATTGTAGTGACTACGATCCGGCACGTGCATGTAAAAATGCACGGCCAATGCAAGTTTCGTATATATTTTCGTTACACATACTGATATAAAAATACACAGTGTCTAATAAATTTTTTGAACTTTCAGAAAAATGATAAATTTCCAAAATCATAAAACTCATATTCAAAACCTCCAAAATTAGCTAATGAATTACACATACATGTCTAGAATAAATAAAACGAGTATATAAAAATACATGCATGTTAGTAAAAAAATTCAAATAGTATTCAAAATATATCAGAAATTAAATTAAACTAAAGAATAAGGGTTACAGATACTTGCCTCGACCTTACATTCCACAGATCTGAAAAATGGGTGCTCCGAGGTTCCGAATCGTGCGCTTTCTCCTCCACTGCTGCACGGCCAGTGATGCACCCGAGCCCTCTCTCTCTCTCTCTCTCTGCGCTGTTCTGCACAAATCCACAGCTCACCCACAGTCGTCGCCGGTCATCGGTGTGCCAACACCGGCGGCCGTCGACCACCTCTGCTACACCTTCGAACACGGCCTATGCAGATGCCGCCGACAACCACCGTTGGCTCTTTGATGGCTTCTCACCGTACACTTCCACCGACTCTCTTCAAGCCACCGTTGATCACCCTCACCGCGCCGACTTCGTCGTCCGACGCTGTCGTCAACCCCGCAGCTTCATCTTCTTCCTTACGCAGTACAAAAATGGTGCCCCTAATTTCACTCCTCGTTTCTCTCTCTCTCTTACTCTGCCGTCCAGAACCGAGCCCCTAAATGTTGGGGGCAAACGGGGCATCCGGACAGAATGCTCAGAAAGCGCAGTGACCGAGAGGACAAAACACTCGGACAGAGGGAGAGCTCTCGGACGGACAGCAAGAAGTAGAGATAGAAAACCGAGAGAAAACATACGAGATTTTAACGTGGAAACCCTTCTGTAACCAAAGGGAAAAACCACGGGAGTAGAGTCACAGCAAATCCACTATGTGAAATAGGTTACAAACCTCCAAGATGGAATATCCGCTACACACCCGAGAAGTCAAAGAGAAAAACTTTTCAGAGCAAACCAAGAAAACACTCATTTCTTTTCACTCTCTATTTTCCTCTTCTTCTTTCTCTCATCGGTGGTGCACTTCCCTCTTTTCCTTCACAATAGTTCTCTACTTGCTCACTTCAAGATTGCCCTCTCACTCTCCAACCAGCTAGCAGTCCATATATATAGTGAACTGACCCTAGGGGGACAGCTAGCCACCCTAGGAACTAGGGTGAAAGGCTATGCCGTCTAGCCCTGCAAAACAGGCACACGCCCGGCGTGTAGGGTGGCAGGCTTGGGATTTGGTACCCCCTGAGTTTTCCAATCATCAAGTTTTCCGGTTGAAATCACATTCAACCTCAGATCTGGGGTATGTCGCACGCCCTCCAGCACGAGCGTATTTCCGTTGCTTGTCCTCAAGCAAACGTTCTCAATGCCAACAACCCTAGACGAGCCACTGTTACCCATCTTCAGCACCCCGCGGCCAACGGGCGTATAACTCATGAAGTAGGACTTCCTCGGTGTCGCATGGTGTGAGGCCCCACTGTCCATCACCCAACTCGTCTCCTGCCATGGCCGGCTCCGTGCTTCCCCTACATGAACTCCCAGGAGGTCTCCGTAAAAAGCAATGGTCTCCGGATCATCAGTCTGATCCTTTTTCTCCTGACAATTGCTTCTGCCCTCCTCGTCCTGCCCCCTCCTCGGACAGTCCTTCTTTATGTGGCCTTCTTTGCCACAAAGGAACAACTTCTTGCTCCGGCTGTTGCTCCTCTCCATCCTGCCTGTAATATTTGGGATCCCGATTGGATTATTTTAATATTAATTGTGATTTTTGAATATTTCGGACGCGGTG
>JAODPA010134104.1:0-16546 GCA_025585075.1 Nepenthes mirabilis
AAATAAAAGAAAAAAACAGATCTTTACTCTAATTTTTTTTTAATAGTATAAAATATTTAACATCACTCAAAGATTCAAGTGGAATCAAACTACAGTGACCTGAAAAGGGTGCTTCCCATCTTCCAAGATGCAGTTCCAATGCCAAACCTTTTAATAGAGGGAGGCTGATATAAGCGAAGAAGGTAAACAAATTATCAATTGGAGAGCACATAGGATAATCAATATAACATAAACAGAAACTAGGAGCTTAGAGGAGGGAGATGTACTAGTCCTAGACCTCCGGCAGGGCCAAAGGGATGACCGAATTATCTTCCGGGAAGTCTGTTCTTTGACCGGCGAGCGAGTAATAAGCAAGCAGGTGGGCTGGATGCTCGACTGTCACCATGACCCCATTACCGCTGTCAACTAACTCTCGTCTTGCAGGAATGAGCTCAATATTCCAAAAGGGACGAGCCATGGCCTGGAGACCAGTCCCAGTCGAAGACGGTCTGTAGCCCTGCACCCATATGTACTTGAGAGATCTCAGCTGAACTGCGGCTTGAGCCAATGCACGCTCACTGAAGCAACAGCCCCTCATTTCAAGCTTTTGCAGCTTCGGGCAACCCTTCGAGAAGGTGATAATCCCTTCGTCGGACAGTCCCGCATACCCCAGCAGTATCCATCTCACATTCTCACTGAACTGCCCGATGTAACGGAGGCCAACATCAGTCAAGCCTCCGGGCCGGACATAGAAAGCAAACCTCCTGAGCTTTTGGCACCCGATTAGAAGAGCTCGGACGCCATTGTCGAAAGGCATATCAGGAATGTTCTCCTCTCTGTCCAGCAAGACTAGACGGAAATCACACAGATTCTTCAAGTTTGAGCCGATAGATTCTAAGGCCTTGTTAGTCATGTCAAACGTGTAGAAAGCTATATATTCCAGCTTGAGGCAGCCAGTAGATAGCGCGATCATTCCCCGTTGTGTGATCACACCTAGCTCATCTTCCATTCCCTGCTCATCAGCGCCGGGCTCAATGCGTAGCCTCCTCAGTTTCTTGCAAGTGATAGAAACAGTTTCTAAACCCTGGTCTCCAATGACAGTCCTTGCCTGTTCATAGGAAACATACAGTCACAAAAAAATGTAGCTGATTCCAGTAGATGAATAATTTTGATGCACACTTACCGTATTTTTATCTAATTGACAGCACACTGATATGGAGATTATTTACATGAAAAATCCACCTTAGAAATTGCCAGAGTCCATCTCAATTGTGAGATAACAATTATTATACCACTATAGATTAGCTACAAAATTTGCACTGTAATGCGGTGTGAGTTTTCTTGGTTGAATCTTCTTGGAAAGTGTAATATTAGTAAGCCCCTCAAACCTAAGTACCTGTGTTGGCACGAGATATTACGAGGTGAAACGAAATTCTAAGTATCATAAAGGAAGAAAAAACTATATTGGTGAATAGTCATATTAAGAATAACAAAATAAGGCATACAACTAGATCATGCCTTTCTAATTCCACCTTCCCTATTTACTCCATAAATTAGCATCGGTCTGGCCTGCCTTTTCAGCATAGAAAATTGCAGGTTTGGAAGCTAAATCTCCCTTCTGACTGTTCTTTCTCAACAAGAATGGCCAACTAGAACCAAAATACTACACAAAGAAATTTCGAAGAATCCTAATATTGATGACTCGACCCATCTACCTAACCATAACCCTAATCGCTTCCCCCACCCAAAAAGCAAGTTATTACAGCGAGCGGCGGGGGTAGTGGGGGGGAGTAAAATGAATGAATAAGTAGCCCAGATGCAAATTAAGAAGACAGGCAGTTCGAAGATCTTACCTCGAGAATTTCTAAGTTGGGGCATCTACGGATAAGTTCACAATGTTCTTCAGTGCCAAGCAATGCATAAACAAGATCCAGCTTCTTGAGCAAGTGTCCAGCAGGAAAAACCAGTGGCATTTCATTTCTCCCCAAGTAGGTTATACACAAAGAACATAATCTTGGGGGGAATGATATCAAAGAGTACATTTCTGGGTCGGCTGGCTCTCTAAAAGAGCCTCCACCAAACTCCTCTAACGTGGCTGTAGACCGCAGAATACTTATGAGGTTAGAGATCTCACAGTCTGTAACTTTCAAGGATACTAAAGGACAGTTCTTGGCAATGTGTTCCAGGTCTTCAAATCTGATTTGATCAAGATATGTCATGTAGAAGTTCAGTGTCTCCAGAACTGTATTATTTACGGCAAGCTCATGAAGCCATTCACCATTTATCTCGGCAATACTACTCTCTTCCATAAACAGGGTCCGTAGATTCCTGCAAAAAAAAAAAAAAAACACGTAATTCATGTAACGGTTAAGTATCAATGACACAACATACTTTCTGTGGTTGCTAACAGCAGAAACAGAACCTAATCACCAATAATGCAAACTTTAATTACATATTTGGCTCTCAGTTTGAAAGAACTGATGAGAAAATGATATTCTACGTCAATGATCAGGGGACCTCTGCAAGTACACATAAAATACCACCTCAACAGACCAATATCCATATGGAGGGTATCAGTTGAAACAAATTTAAGCACTTTTAATGGCTGCTAATAGCCTAAAAATACATTCTTAAAGCATGAAGAAGAAGAAGAAAAATAGAACACTAAGCATAAACAAATATTGAATATGAATCAATATGTTGATCCATGTTTCTTTTTTTCTGTTTCTTCTTTTCTCTTTCTCCTTTGGTGATTTTATCAGGAATCAACATGTTAATCTTGACTGACATGTCTCATACAATACAAGAAAAAGATGGCCAGGACAGAAAGCTCATGCATTATGGGGGTTTGGGAATGGTCAGGTATATTTGTATTCTAATACAAACCAAGGAAAGAATTTGATGTAAAATTATGCAATGCAATATTAAATGCTTATATGAATCAGGAGGTAAACGACATGAAGAACAATTCCCAACTCCCAAATATTTATCTTTGCATACAAATCCTTTCAATCATTTCACTCCAAATGAGATTTTGTCTCCCGCACAATTTAATTCCCATGACCTTAATCTCAGATCCATCCTCAGTGCTCTGACCTAATATATCACTCTTTCAACCAATTTTTTTTTTTCTTTTTTTGGTAGGGGAGAGGGAGTGAAGGAAATCCTTTCAATATAGAATTTACAGGATTCATGTTGATGGACAACCCCTATTATTCATAATTCCCTATTATCTAATCAAGCAACTCATCTATTTGAGCATCCTTATCTTAGCTACCATGGACATAATCATTAGCATCAGTATCGATCATGACCATATAGATAACAGGCATATCAGAGAAAACATATTGATATCGGATGTTATCAAAAGGAATTTTTTTACGAATCATAACCAAACAAAGAAATATCAGCCGATATATCCCTGATACGACGACAAATCATGATTTTGAGTGGTATTAGGAAATATTGTTATTGGAGGCCTAATAACGATATATATCTGTTAAAATATCAATTTTCGGCCAACATTTCATTCCATGCTAGCTACATTTGCTTCCTGTACCTCTTGTTTTACTATATGCTATCTTGCCTACATGCATGCCCATAAAGGTCATTTTGCCTTTCCTATGTGACAACTTACTTACTCATAATGTTGATTAAAATATCGGTATGAGTCACAACCGTATTAGTATAATCTATATCATATCAAACATAGCAAACACTATTTTTTTATTGTGACATAAAAAATGAGTTCTATACTAAAATTATGACCTTCTTTTATTAGAGATTTATATATTTACCAAGTTGAAATCAATTTCATAAAAAATGAGATTTAAATCATCCCAGGTCATTTGAGAAAAATTAAAAACAAAACAAAAAATTATATGTATATCTTTTATACCTATACAAAATATGAAAACGTAGGCTTCTTATAAGGTCATATGATTTCTATGAAGTAAAGTGAAGCAAAAAAAAAAAAAAAATCCACATATTTCAATCAACATATCGCTAATACTTCCCAAAACCATTACAGATCAGCCATTTGATCCATGCTCGCACACCATGAATGACTAATGATGGAGAGCATACAACGAAATTTATATCAAAATAGGAAACAAAAAGAGAAAGATACATGTGAACTAGCTCGCCAGGATAAGGAACAGAAAAAAGTTGAAATCTAGATAATATTGGATGTATAAAAAGTGAAAGTTATTGTATGTCAGTAAAAGAAGAAGATAGAAAAGAAAGCTGACAATATAATTTTAATAAGATACTAAAGCGAAATCAAGTGGAAGGCCTCAAAATGCTGTTAAATAAAAGACTAGAAGGTTTGATACTTCAATAAAGTCAACAAGTCAAAAAAACACTAAAAAATGGAAAGTCAATACGACCAAGTGGCATCCCTATTGAAGTTAGGAATGTTTAGGAGATGTGGGGACTAGGGCTTCATTTTCTTGAAAATCTTATTTGTTGGATGTTGAAATTAAGAGGTATTGCAATTTTAAGAGCTGACAAAAATTTATGAGGTGTTCTAATGAGCTCAAAGTTTTAAAGATGAGAGAAAAAAGAATGCTAAAACATAGGTCTAAAAGTTTAACATATGCTGACTGAGAGGAAAAATAAACTTAAAAAGCCAAATTTAAGCTTTGAAACAATACATCTGATGGGAGAACAGAGCCTAAATTATCAGCTAGTCCATCTAGTAAGATAATCAGCATAGGGAAAAAAAACTTAATACGAAAGTAAAAAAGATAAAGAATGTTAGATGAGTAGAGAAAAGGCACAGGAGTCTTATATATAAAAACAAGGGAGGTATTTGAGAAATGTACTGAAATATTATCATGGAAAGAAAGCATAAAATGAAATATCAATTAATACATATCAATATTGGGCGCTTCTCATAATAATATTTTTTGGTATTGCAAGAAAATCATGATATGTAGCAATATCAGTAATATATAATGATATATTATTCGGTATTTGCTTGTCATCTTACAATTCGCACAAAAGATTTTATTTCTGATATGACCAATATTTTTCTTTTCCTATAACTCCTTTTGGTTCTAATATACAATCTTTTGCAAGAAAATTAGCCAAAAGTTGATTTACAAATACTCTTTTGCATTCATAGCACAACAGTATAGCAACAACACAATTTTACCAATAACCTCTTATCACAACAACAGCTCAACCACAGCACGCAACTACAGTTTATTGAAAGCCTAACTTAAAGCTTTCCCACAACTGCTTTTGGCCTTAACATATAATGTTTATTTTGCAAAAGCATGTTAAAAGCTGCCGTGCCGAACACTATTTTTATACACAGCCTAGTCACTACACAACAGCACAACCACAATATACCAAATTGAGCCTTCGTCAATCAACATTTTCACAAGTGCAGTGTCATCTCCTTCCAACCAAATGTCACACAGACAAAACATAGTTTACCACAAACAAGCACTTGGCCATCTAAAAATTAATTGTTTGATTGACATTGTCATAGTTAAAATTCTTGACAGAACAATTGATAAAACAATTAATACAGTGTGATTCCTTAGTTGCAAGCAGTCACAACCATATTAGCTATCAATTTTTCACCTATCACAAAATTCATATTCATCCATTCATACTTGTTTGCCCATCGCTCTTTTACTCATCAGTTAGAACTTATCACTGTTCACTTGGCGCTGAACATAATTATGTAGCCCTGATACAGCCTTCTATCTACCAACACTTGTTTATATCTCCAAGACAATACCGTATAATTCCCAGTGAAATCCATCAATATTGGGTTTACAATCTAAGATTTCCATATGCATGAGGTTAAATATTATGCGTGGTCAATCTCTACAGCTTGAATCCAGCCACATGCATATACACGTCTTACTCACTAGAAAGCATCCACACAAAAATTTCATTGTGTGTATTTAACTAGACATACAAACTATTTTTATACAAGCATAAACCTAACAGAACTTGTAAGGATATATCCAAGAGAAATACACTACAAAACTTATGATCACAAATGCAGCAGAACTATTAGTGCAATGAAGCAATTGTCCACAACTATAGCATACTGTTCATGACAGTGGCGTAATCCACAAACTCGTGATCATGACTGTAGTTCATGCAATGCAGCAGCAGCTCATGACCATGGCAGAATGCACTGTATCATCACAGTTCTCTCACTGTAGCACCATAGTTCACTCAATATAGTGTAAGGGAACCAGAAAACCTTAGCTGCGGTTCTAAAAAATAAAATCGAATCACTAATACTAGGTAGAATGAAAGAGGAAAGAAGAAAATGAGATCAAAAGCTGAATGGAGAACAATTCAGTTAACTGCTCGAATAGTCTGTTAATGCAAATTTTCAGGTAGGTCATGAATTCATTACCAAGGTGGTGTGGTCCAACTTAGAAGATGGAATTCCTAACATAGAAAACATCAGTTGAAGTACTACCCCATACTACCTACCTCAAAACACCACCTCTCTGATGTCCTTTAAATAATGTATGATAGAGGCTACACAATAAAGGGCACAGGGAAACAAAAATTGCTTGCCTGATGACGTGAACCACCCATTGTTGAGGAGCCCATAGGCCTCATGTCATCAGAAAATTGCACAGAAAATCTGTGCAAGGTTAAGAACCACCCATTGTTGAGGAGCCCATAGACGTCCTAAATGAAGTTTGGAGTAATAGTTTCTTACTTCAAGTTTCAGTTATTAGACCAGAAGACTGTCCTAAAAACATGCAATCTAGGACTGTGAACAAGCATCCCTCTTCTCCCAAATAAACAAACTTAAGACAGTATTCCAAATAACTTCAACAACTTTTTTCTATTTTTCCCTTCCTTCTAAGTGAACAACGAAGTCAATGAGAAATACTAAAACAACCTATCGTAGATTGTTTGAGGTGATTCTCTATCATCTTGGTCAAAACATAAAATTTATTCTTCCCTAGGATTGGTGATGTACTTCATTTAAAAAAATAACCAACAATATATATTACCAAAGAGAAGAATCAGCATCAAATAATAGCAAACCGCTATTTCATGGCAGAAACCAAACTCACCATTTGCTGCCCACCACTAAATAATAGCAGCTCAAGGGACCCTTTCTTTTCTTTTTTCCTTTTTTGTTTTTTTTTTCGTGTAGTCATCAAGAAAAAAATTCCTCCCCGACCCCCCCCCCAAAAAAAAAGAGGCTATTCAAAACAAAGTGTCATATGGTTGATAAAGAAGGGAAGACACACATGTAAGCAATGACATGCAAATTTAATTCAAAAGTATAAATGGCTGGATCAACTTGGTAAAATCACAAAATAGCCCCCATAATGCTGCGTAAGTAGACCTTTTAGCAAAAAGCAACTCTAGCACAAGAAAACAATGCACGATAAACAAAAGAACACAAGAGTGAACCTATTTCCACAGCAAGGTCCAGGCTTCTCACAACTCAGGTTGCTCTTTCACACGTCATCATATTACATATGTAGCCAAGCAATGCTCCATTCTTTTCCCTTGATGGAAATCTTATTTGTTTCCTCCGAATTTCATCTCAAAATAATACCTTACAAACATTATAAACAGTGAAACCTGGCACTCCGCTATTAAACATCTATGTGCCTGCAAAGAAGTGTGAAATGCACATAATAACTTGCAATATCAACAATGCCAATACCAATGACAAATTTAAGCCCCTGTTTGGCAAAAATTATTATATGTCAATTGGAAGGAAAAAGGAAGTTAGTGTAAAGGAAGGAAATGAGATTAAGTTAAAAGAATTTTCCTTATATTGTTTTGATGCCTCTTTTAAAAAGTGAGAGAAACTTACTTTCTCTTGTTTGGATATATGAGTGAAAAGCAAATGAAAATTAAACTATTATGAGCTATTTTACCTTTATACCCTGATAAAAAAATTTAATCACTAATCAATAAGAGAGATTACTCAAATACTTTCACACACTATGGATGCCACACAGGACGCACGCCATACAAAACCATACTGAAATCAGAAGGCCCTACATTTTTTTTGGGATCAATGACATTGATAGCTAGTTATGAAATGAACAAAATGTCAAATCCATTTTATATACACCCATCCAGTTCAGAAGTTCAGAGAACATTATGCACTATGTAGTTCAACAAGAGCTGATTTTTCAAATTATTAATAGTACCCTAAAACGTGAATACTCATATTGAGAACCAAAGAAATAATAAGACAAACATAACAAGATATGATAACAGATAGGCCATATCCAATTATTTTCCCATAGTTCGAAGGTTTCTGTTAGATCGCAAACATGGTCATCGGTGACTTTGCTTTTGACGAGCATGTCATCTATGTACACCTCCACGTTCCTCCCAATCTGAGTTTTGAACATTTTATTTACCAACCGCTGGTGAGTAACGTTGGCGTTCTTTAGACCAAAGGGTATGACCTTGTAGCAATAGGTCCCTGATCGGTTATAAACGAAGTGTACTCCTCGTCGTCCAGGCTCATCCTTATTGAGTTGTAACCTGAGTAGGCATCCATGAAACTCAAAAGTTTATGCCCAGAAGTGGAGTCCACCAACTGGTCGATCCGTGGAAGCGGAAAGCTATCCTTCGAGCAGGATTTGTTCACGTCAGCAAAGTCAACGCACATCCGCCACTTGCTGCTACTTTTCTTTACGAGGATGACATTTGACAATTAAACTGGGTATTGGACTTCCCTAGTGAACACCGCGTCGAGGAGTTTCTTCACCTCTTCCCTTATGGCTATCAGCTTTTCAATGGTATCCAATGCCACATCCAGATCATATGAACTCACAGAAGGCCATGTTTATTCAAAAGTTGGGACATATGCAATACAATAGGAAGTGGCTGGAGTGACGAGAGGACAAGAAATTCTTTTTGGAGAGCAACTTCTGGTGAAGAAGTCGAGAAACCAGGTAGAAGAAATTCACAAATTTAATTTTCAGACATTTCTTTTCCTTCCTTTTTCCTTGCTTACTCTCCAAATTGGAAAGTAATTTTTTGTGCATCTAAAGCTAAAAATGTAAGTACCATTAACATTATATTTCCCATTTTCTTTATTTTCCGTCCTATAATTTTACAACCAAACAAGTAAAATATACTTTACTTCCTTTGTTTCTTTCCATTTCCTCCAAACCAAACAAAGTATATTCTGTTATGCACAATCAGAAGCATAGAGTCTAAAACATAACTCAGTGTTTACTTGCAGAAGAAGTGTAGGAAGGGCAAGGGAGAGCAGGGAAATTTCACAGGTTACTCATGCTCTAAACCTTAATTTCCTTCACTTCCCCAGGGTTTCAATCATGAAAAGGAGAAAACATATCTGACTGCGCTGCACCTTGAAAAGAAAACATGGATAGTTTAATTATGTCTGTTTAGATTAGCTAACAAAACATGAAAGAAGATTAATCATTTCTCCGCTTTCTATTCCTTTTCATTCTTCCTTTATTACCCCTTTCCTCCCATATTTGCAAACATGCCACGGCCATACCTTGGCAAAAACTAAGACAAAATAGGAAAACATATTAAAAGCACACTGAAGATGTAAACCGGTTTTTGGACTAGAAAAAAAAAAAAAAAAAGACATTACAATTAATTTTAGGACCTCACAATTCCAAACAGAAAACCTGAGGGGGAAAAAAATTCTCCCAAGCAACTCATGCATTCAATTTAGATTCAGATGGAACTTACAATTCCAAACGTGAATCACAGAAGGGGTGAAAGTCTCTCCAGCAACTCTACATCAGGTGATCCCTAGCAACTCACGCATTCAATTCAAATTCATTTCAAGGTGATGGTAAAGAATTTCACATAATTGATCAAACAACCAGCATGAATTAAATTAAGGGCATAAAATGATTTTGAGATTCCTCGACCCCAAAGGTCAAACATTCAGATGACTCAACTCATGTGTCTTAGCTATATCATATCTACAAGTCACTCAATACCCTGCTCTGTCCTCTCGGTCAAAATGTTCTCACACTAACATTTCCCGACAACTGTTACTTGGTAGAAGTTATTTGGTAGAGTTAATAGTTTTTTCTTTTTAATTTTCCAAACATCCAAACATATATCAATACTCTTCTATATATATTTTTTCCTTTCTAACATATTTTATTAAAACCAAACGGACTATAAGTGAAAAAACCAATTAGGCAATAACTCTCAACAAATAGCTTTCCACTATGTCGACCGAACAGACCAAAAACTATTATTCAATAGTCACCTCACGCAACTAATTCCTTTATGTGGCCACAACTAAAATCAAAGTATTGAAGGCAAACCATATCAAAACGAAGACAAAACTATAGCAAAGGATATCAACAGTTCTTCTTGCACAAGATTTTGGCTAGAAAGCAAAATTGAATCGAAAACTTATAAACACTAATATTAGTACTAACACAGTGTCGGCGAATAGACTGAAAAAAAAGTACCTGCAAGAACGGCCTATATGCAGAAGACCATCTGTCGAGAATCCAGAGCACTTGTCCAATTTGAGCGATTCCAACACATGACCTTTAGCATTAGCAATGGTTTCGAGGTCGGAATCGCTGACAATCATCCGCCGGAAGTGAAGCGAGTTAAGTCGACGGAACGACTCCACAATGTTTACCCACGGCGTCGCATAAGCTCCCCAATTTTCCGGAATCAAATTGAACATAGCCGCCCTCGGCTTTCCTTTGATCTTCAAGGATTCGATATTTCGAAATCGATTTAGCAGTCTCTCCGGCGTCGTGGTGTAGCAGAGAGCAATCGTCACATGCTTTCGCGTCAAGGCGTCGAGCTCGTACCACCGCCGGCACACCAGAGAGATTGCGGCCCGGTCGCGAGGGTCAGTAATATAAGCTATTAGGCATCCAAGGATTTCATCTGCCATTCCTCTCTGAAAACTCGCCATAGAAGGCCGACAAACAGCCTACACCAACACTTTCAAATTTCTCTGCGGGAGAGAGAGCTTATTTCTGAATAAGAAAGCTATCACCGAGTCAAATCGGACAGTTGCTTTTGTTTACCCTGGCGCAAGTTCGAATTCGCAGCAGATCCCAAGGTCGGAGTCCATTTATCCTGTAAGGAATCGAATGAAAGGATATAATTTCAACAAATTTGAATAGATTAAAACCAGAACCAAACTCAACGCTAGAATTTATGCGTCTTCGGATCGAATTGTCCGTCGAGAACGTCACATCGACCACGCAGATCTGAAGCTCCAACCCGTAGATACTGCTGGGAAGTACTTGTCTAGGAGAGAGAAAGTGACGAAACAAGTGGTCCGCAAACTGTCCGACGCCGCAAACCCCAATTTCAGATCTTATTGAGTCTCGGACGATCAGAAGCAGAAGCACCCCAAGTGGACGTCCCGGATTTTTTTTTTGTTTTTTTAAAACATTATTTATTTTTGGATTTTAGCTGCAACTTTTATTTTTATTAAATTTGATTGTGGACATGGGACATTTAATCGAATTATTTAGATTGATTGAAAATTGAAACAGTTTAAAATTAACAAAATAAAATCAAAATATAATGAAGATCAAAACAAAGTTAGAACATATCCTTCAACAAAAAATATTGATTGGCATTTTTTATTTTTGCAATAATTTTGTGGGCTGTTTTTCCTCTAAAGTTTAATTTAGTCCTTTCTAACCTATTGGTGGCTAAGTTAAAATACTTTAAGAAAGCAACATATGGTTGTAATTGTTACAATATGAAGAGAGAAATATTTAGAAAAGGTTTTTTTAAAAAAATTTCTATATGTATAAATTGTACAATAAATTCTTATTTTATAGGAAAGGAAACTTATTGCACAAGATAAGCTAATAATTAATGTCATAAATTACATCAATTAGTCCAATTTTAAGAGATATCAATCGGTCAAATATCAATGGCCAATGGTCCAAATTAAGAAGAATTTTAGACGCTAGTAGCCCCACAAACTCAATGCGGTGTCAAAAATACCAACTAAAGTTTGAAAATTAAATCATGATGGTGACTAAAGAATGTGCTTTCGTAAAAAAATTAACTAAGTTGTAAGTTAAAGCAACCAAAAAGAAATAAATAGTTCCTACCATGAGGTGGTAATACATAAAAGGACAATCAATCTCAATATATTTTGTAAATTCATAAAATATATTATTATGAAAAACTCGAATATGATTTTGATTGTCACAGTAAAAAGGATTGTTACACGATTGAGGAATAATCATATTCTATAATAGCCAACAAAACCAAAAAAACTCAGAAATAATATTAGTAAAAGTATAATACTCAACTTCGGTACTTAACTAAGTAACAATAATTTGTTTCTAATTACACCAAAAAATGAGAGAATCTCCTAACAAGTAGAGAAAATCAGTAATGCATTATCGATTAGTAGAGCCATCCATCGAATCAGTGTTAAGGTAACCTCACATCTCTAATAAAAAATGTGATGAAAAATTAAGTCCATGGGAAGTATTAAGGTAAAAAAAAAAAAAGTATGAAGTATTAACCTCACATCACTAGTAAAAAAGTACTAAGGTAACTAATAAAAAATTAGTTGGAAAGTTTAAGAAAATGATCAACGAGATGGAATGTTTATTTGTTAAAGTTTATCTAAAAAAGAGATAAAAGTATATTTTATAGCATTATTAGAACAGAAGACTTTAACTGTGTAATTTAATTAAGTTTTTTTTATCATTTACTTAAAATTATGAAATGCATTAAATGGTTCAAAGCAACCATATAAAGTATAGATCTATATAAAGCGAGAGTAATTATCGACTAAGATAATAGAATAATGAGACCCACCCTTAATATAAATAGGAGTGGGCTTATAATATCATAATAAACCAAATCAAAAGAAAAAGGCCAATGAGTCACTTTTATTAAAAATAAAGATTTTTTTGGTAAACTATATGACTAAACAAACAACCAAAAGAGTTAAAAAGAAACATTTCCTAAATCAACATTAGAAGCTAGGGACTAAACACTAGGCAAAAAGGGGTGACCAAGTCGATTATCTCAAAAAATAGAGGAATCCATAGTAGCGAGTGGGTGAGTTGAATACAAACATGGAATATGAAAATATGTAAGCTCAAAAAGGTGATCAATTTTATACTTACTCTTAACGAACTGGCCTATCTTCTAATCATATACATCACAATCTTTGTGAAAAAAAGATTGTACTAATATTATTTCAAAAAGTTCACTGATAGATATATAATTTAAAGACAAATTTGGGACATAATAAGCATTTAGAATAGAAAATGTAGAGTAAGTATATATCCAACATGATCAGTAGATATTTAAAAACCATTTACGATACAGATAAATGGGATGAGCATTGAAGAAGTCTTATGAGATATGAAGAAAAAGTCAGAGATCAATTGTTGCCACAAAGGAAAAGTCAAAGACAAGGATGATATGGGATGCGATAGAACCTATCAAACTTGTAATGATAGCGGCATAGACTTGTGAAAGGTGTTTGCCTTTGCCTTTTGAGCATCTCTACCATCATTTTCATTTTATAAGATAGTCAGAAATACAGTGCCCCTATTCTTTATAGTTATGGCATTTATGAATGAAGTGAAGGGAAGTAAAGGAGGCAAAAGGCACAACCAAACAAAAGTGCTATGTGACAACTTGGACTTGCCCGATGACAGCAGCTGAAATTTGATTATGTAGAAAATCATAAATCTCAAATTAACATTATCAATCTCAAACTATATACATGAAATACAGTCAGAAAGGCCTAACATTTGATACATCCAAATCTCAAGGGAAAAACATAGCTCCAAAAATCAGTAAAATTAAACATGAATACTGAATGTACTTATGCAACATCTCTAGTTAACTCCAAAAGGCGCTAATGTCTACAATTTTTTTCCCAACTCTAGAATTAATCATCTCTGTCCTATGATACTATGGAAGAAAGAAACAATAAGGATAAGACAAAAGTCTAATAAATAACTTTAATCAAAGTTAATAACAACTATCAATGACATCAACAAATTGGTCAACAAGAATAGCTTAATAAACAATGTAAATAAATAACATCCATGATATCAATTCTATAAATGATCTCGACATCCCAAATAATATTTACTGGATCCCAATGAATCCTAATAAATATGATGAGTTTTCAAAGTATCATTGATACTAAGATCCTTCATTATATTTTTTAAATTTCTTAACTCAACATGAGAACAATATGAGATATCAATAAATTCTTATGGATCTTATTCTGCTTTTGTAAACAAAAGTTGCATATTTATATTCTAATTGGTCGTGTAAGTACCACGAGGTCACCGACATCCATTGTATTTTTACTACCCCTACAATCCTTATTAAAGCTATATCTGTAGTATGCACATACCGTCTATGATACTCATCATCTATAATATCTTGGACTTTATCTCATATGATAGTTCAAATGTTATAAGCATCCTATCTGAGAAATTAATCAATCTCTATTACAAAAAATAGAATAGGTATCAAAAATATATATATTATGTTAATGTCCCATAGACTTTTATTCTTCTAGATATCTTAAAATTTGTATATTTTCATTAACTTAACCATAAAATACCAATAAATATACTCATACGAATCAAAGGATAACGCCAAAAAATCAGGAGAACGATAAAATCTATGAATCAATATGAATACCTAGTACCCCACATGAGGCCCACAAATATTTTCTAACACTCCATAAATTTGGCATCTCGATCCTAGGTCTCAAAACATATGATTTAAGCTATGATTTTGAATTTACTTGTTAGACATTTAAACCTCAATAATGGTGCTTGAACAATAGCCTAGCTACCATTTATGTTGAGCCTAAAAATCTAAAAAACATATGAATACTTCCTCAATTAGGTTATTATTCTGATCACTAATGCCTCATAACAATTATTCATTTAGTCATCCCTAAAAAAATCGATCGGATCACCCAAATCTACCAAATCTCTCAATTGCTTGTCTAATATTCGAATGTGCCCTCAAACGTTGGACATAATACTCTATATTTCAAATCTACTTTCATGAAAAAAACTCAATACAAATCCACACACGTGTATATTATTAATTAGTAGATATAATATATGCATAACATCATATAGAGAAATATATTGTCATAAAAATTCAGAAATTAATATGTATATATTGCAACAACATGACTAGCATTCAAACGTGCTTTTAAAATACTATAGCCCTAAGCAACGATGCTCGAGTGTCGATTAAAGGTTGGGTCTATCTTGAATACTACAACTATAAAATTAATCAAATCGGTCAAAAATATTATTCTATAATAAATCTACTATTTCTCATAATTAAAACTTAAAGAATAACATCGATTGAATTGCGAAAGAATGCTCTTCAAAGAGTGAATGCTCTTCACTTCTCGCGAATCACCTCCTTGGCCATCTAGTTCTTTTCTCCTTACTTGGCTTGAACGAATGCAAAGAGGGAAAAAGGATGGAGTTTTTTAACTTTCTCTTTTAAATTTCGAAATAGGGGAAGAGTGGTTGAGGATTTCCCTCACTTGATGCAACCGAAAGCTAAGATTGCTAGATGTTAGTTCCCCAAGTCTAATTTGGATATTATTTTACTCAGAAATGGGAAATACTTTAGCCCACATTTCTCACCAAATCAGCCGATTACCTCAAAGCAAGATCACTAATTAACTCAAACTTGGCTACTAAAAATTAAGCTAACAACTCAACAAATGGTTATTTGGTTGAACGCAAGGGGCAATCTGCTACTGATCCAGGTGAAATTGGTTGATGAGCGAGCTTGGAATGCCATGCTGACCTCCAAGATAATTTACTCATCATCATAATTAGCTCATAATTAAAATATCAATAAATATTCAATTCTTAAAAAATAGGGAGAAATAAAATATCTGATAGATTCAGAAAATCAAATAATACAATCCCAACAATAAAAATTCAATTACTCTCTAGAAAAGAAATAATGATATATAAAAAGAAAATCTTTCCCACTCTCATGTGGCCCAAAAACAGAGCATCAGTGCTCTTTTTTTCCTTTGCTCTCGGTTCCCATAGTGAAGCAACGAAAATCCTAACTTTCATATTCTAACATGTAAATCAAGAATTTTATACTATAAATCCACTAATTATCACGCCCCAACCTCAAAAATCCATTTTCTTCACTGCCAGAGCCGAATGCTCGATTATTTTCCTAATTTTCACTTCACAAACAAACGACCCGATTCTCATAAATCACTGCGTGAAAGCGTAGAGTTTAGAGTAAGAATAGTACAGATTAAAATCTATGAGCAGAAATATGGATACTTGCAAAAGCATGGAAGGATTTCTCGCCTCGCTTTCTTGTTTCCTCGGCGACGGTGGCAATGGCAGCATGGGTTCATTCGGCTCCATCCGCAGTCCTGCCGCCCTTCTCTCTACTATATACTTATATAATGGAGAAGGGATCGATTCCTAGGGTTAGTTGTCTGTATTCTTGCGTCCATCCTTCCCCCTCTTGTCGGCCGCCATTTCAACCTTTTCTTCCTCTCTCGTATTACTCCCCCTTCTTATTTCTTTACTAGTATTATTAT
>JAODPA010134115.1:0-16544 GCA_025585075.1 Nepenthes mirabilis
TATTTATGATTTTTAATATCATTTTTAAGATCTTGTTAAATATTCAATCATTTTCATAGATTTAGTTACTAACTTTAGATCCTCTTAGGAAATGATAACTTATTAACATATAATAGATGTCCATTATGCACACGTGTGCGCAGATAATAGATCAATTGTGCATGAGGTAGACATGATGCATAGGCGTATGCAGAAATTTTTTGTTGTTTTTCCTGAATTTTTTTTTGTTTTGCCATTCGAGCGAATGCTTTCCCGATCGACATTCAATCAATATTTCTCTTAATCAAGCTTTCTTATTGTTACTGCTTGAGTACTGCACAAGCAAAACTTGTGTTCCATTCACGCTCTGCTCAAGCAGCACTTTTTAAACATATTTTATATGCTAACATTTCAGTGCAAATGTTCTTTATTTTTGTTGCAAAATCATCATCAAGATATAATAAATTGGATAGGAATTATCAAAGTTGCCTAACTAGAATGTTTTGTAGATATATAGTTGTCCATTTAAACTTGATACACATATCCTGTATATTTAGCTGATGATTTTACAACCTTGTGTTATAACTAATCAATCACAAGATCTTATGATTGGCTAAAAGTATACCACTTATATGTAATATACTAACTAAATTAGGATATTAATAAGTTACCTTGATTGAATAAATTTTATTACCCAAAAGAAATAAACTTGTTTAAATTTAAAATTTGCATCATTATCTAGGTAAAAGAAAATCACTATTGTTGGGTCCAGTGCTAAAGTCTAAGAAAAATCGGAGCCTAGCCCAACTACACGGGATGCCTACGTGGCAGCCCACCAGCAGCAGCCTACGAGCGCCTCCTACAGCTCATTAATGTGACTACCGGAAAGCGGCAAAAGGGTAGGAGAAACAAGCCAATGGAGAAGTGGTCAACGCTACAAGCTACGATTCAAGCGACCGCCACAGGTTGCCCGTCAATCCCAACTCAAGGGGGAGACCAAGCGTAGTCGGCACCGCCCGAAAGTCTGCCTGCCACTGCAAAACGGCAGCTGACACGCCGACAATCTCCAACAGCGATCGGCAGCCAACGAACCCTAACGACAGGAGTTCTCAAACCCAAAATCCCCCGTCAAGGGACCTATAAAATCCCTCTTCGTCAACAAAGAGAAGGGATCGGATCCAAGATAATCAACTCTACGTCGTAAAACTTAAGCTTACCAGTTAACCTCTGGATCCAAACCCCTAAGCCCACTCAAGCAACAGAAAGTGAGCCACCCACTGAGATGCATCTGGGAAGCCAGGCCTCCCACAACCCGCTCATTACTCTCTCTCGCATATACAAACACGTACCATCCACGCATTTTCAGCATACTTCCACGACCCCTTAGCGTGCGTCCCATTTTCATTGATTGCGGGAATTTGCTGACTTGAGCGTCAAAGTGGCCTTGGTGGAAGAAATCCCGCCTGACCTCTGACATCTTGTTTGTTGATTGTATTGTGCAGGCCTCAAGTTAATAGGAATGGAGACAGGGCCCTTCCACGTACGCTTCAGAACGACTAGGAATCCGAAGGCTCCCTAATTTGTACGACAACCGAGGACCCAGGACGCAATATTGGCGCAGTCTATGAAAAACAGGACAAAAAGCCTAGCGTCTCTTTCTCACCTTCATTCCAAAACATCAAGAATGGTGAACACCAAGGCACAAGCCAATGCCCCGGTAATAAACGTCGTTGTTTGCAGTAAAGAACCCTATATGGGGAGCCACACGAATACTCGCCCAGAGCCCGACGTCCACCGCTTGGCCGCGGACATGGGCAACATGAGGCTGGTACTCCAGGCCCTCTGCAATAGGATGGGTACCCCTTCAATGGGGGCTGCACCTCCAGCATCCCAGGCATCCTCCTTCAGGCGAAGGACGCGTCGCGCGGCAGCCCTCAGGAGAAGATCCGACCGACCTAACAACGTCGGGGCCCAGGCGACCTCCGGCAGCAGGGACCAGACTGCGGCTGAAAGCCACCCCAACTAGGACAATTAGAGGGAAAGCCCTGAACGGCATAACCCCCACAACTCTCGTGCCCAATGGAGGCCAACCGCCGCAGACTCCAACAGTGAGCGGCCCAACTGTACGGAAAGCTGCCGCCACCGACAAATCCAGCCACGCCATCAGGACCACACGGAGCTCCGCGACATTATCAACACGTGGGGAGCAGCATCCGACCCACCAATAGAGGAGAAGGTCAAGGTGCTGTGGGATCTCCTCCACAAAGAGAGACCGGCACAATCCTCCGCCGACCTTCGAAGGTCACCTTTCGCCATGGACCAGCGGACTCAGCCACTACCCCGCAAGTTCAAGATGCCCATCTTGGAAGGGTACGATGGAAGCAATGACCCAATGGACCACCTCAACTGCTTCCGCACCCATTTGTCCCTGCAAGGAGCAAGTGAGGCCATGATGTGCCTATGCTTTCCCGTCACCCTCAAGGGGGACGTGCTACTCTGGTTCCACAGCCTCCCTCCAAATTCTATCCGCTCATTCGATGAGCTAGCTGACAGCTTCTTGAGCCAATTTGCCTCCAACTAAAGAGAAGAGAGGCAGAGGTGGCACCTGGTCTGCCTCCGCCAGAGTTCGGACGAGAGTCTGAAGTGATTTCTCAACCACTTCATCGCCGAGGCATGCCGGATCCCCCAACTCTGCAACGAACTGAAGCTCAACGCCTTCGTTGCTACGTTGGCAGCAGGAAATTTTTTCAAGCACCTGTCGCACCAACACCCTCAGTCCTTCCGAGAGGTCGAGGCTATCGCCCGTGCCAACATCACGGCAAAGAAAGAAAACAAGGTGAAGCACCTTAAATGCATAGACCGACCCCGAAAGCTCCTCAGCCTACCAACAAGCAGAAGAGGTGCGGCGACGGCAACCACTTCCCGGAGCGCCGCAAGCAGCCACTCCCTTCATCGGGATCTAGGAAGGATCATGGACAAACGTCCCTGACTCCTCTAAAAGATACCCGTGCGAACATCCTAATGTAAATCTAAGATGCAAAGTTCTTCAAATGGCCGAAAGCGCCGAAGGGCCCGAGTGGCAGCGATTAGACGAAGTACTGCCAGTATCACCGTTGCCTCAGACATTCTATAGAGAATTGCAGGACGTTACAGTAGGAAATAGAAGACCTGATCCGCCGCGGGTACCTTAAGCAGTTCGTGAAAGGTTCTGAGTAAGCCCCCGCAACCTCGGAGGGTGAGACCAGCAAGCCCCCCGGGGCCGTACGGCCACCGACGTGATCAATATGATCTCCACCGCAGCCGCCAGGGATGCCAGGCAGAAGGAGCAGGAACCAACTTCTAGCAACAAGAGAGCGAAAATAGGGGATAGGAGTGATATCATTAGCTTTAGTAGCAACGATATGGCTCATGTAACTTTTCCCCATACTAATCCCCTTGTTGTATGCGCCCTCATTTTAGATGGTAAGACCGACTATCAGCAGAAACGAGTCTTCATTGATAATGAAAGCTCGCAAAATTTGTTATATCTCAGTGCCTTTTTTAAGCTCGGATTAAGGCAGGGTCAGATGAGAGCGGCCGATGGTCCTTTTTACTGCCTGGACAACGAGCCAGTGCCCATGTAGGGGATTGTCCAGCTAAAGGTCACAATGAAAACTTACCCACGCGCTGTAACGCGAGAGCTGGTGTTCCTCATCGTCGACCTACCGTCTGTTTACAATGCTATATTGAGAAGACCTTTCCTTACGGCCTTCGGGGCCATAACGTCGATTCCTTATCTGAATGTGAAGTTTCCCACCCTGTACAGCGTGGGGGAAGTACTTGGGGACCAGGCGATGGGACGAATATGCTACATGTCCCAGGTCACCCCCGTAGCATCAGACCGCCCGGATGAAGATCTTGACCTCCGCGATGAAGCCCTGCTACAACAACCCCAGTCGGGAGAAGCTACCGAAGCGATCCCTCTAAATCCTACCGAGCTAGAAAAGTGCAACCATGTGGGCAGCTCTCTCCCGCCTGCTGAACGCGATCGGTTAATCACCTTCCTGAAGGCAAAGTCCGACGTGTTTGCTTGGGTTCCTGTCGACAAACTCGGGATATCGGCTGAAGTGATCATCCACGAGCTGGGCCTCAGTTTCGGCCATAAGCTCGTTCGGCAAAAGCGTAGGAATCATTCCATCGAGAGGAAAGAAGTGAAAAGACTCCTGGACGCCGAATTTATTCGAGAGGTCCAATGCCCAGAATAGTTGTCTAACATCGTGCTGGTAAAAAAGAGTAACGGCAAGTGGCGACTGTGAGTGGACTTCACCGACGTAAATAAGGCTTGCTCAAAGGACAGCTTCCCTCTCCCCAGGATTGATCAGCTTATAGACTCAACGTCCGGGCACGAGCTCTTGAGCTTCATGGATGCCTACTCCGATTACAATCAGATCCAGATGCACCCTAAGGACAAGGAGCATACCTCCTTCATGACCAACTAGGGGACATACTGCTATAAGGTGATACCCTTCGGCCTTAAGAATGCCGCAGCAACCTATCAGCGCTTGGTGAATAAGATGTTTGAGACTCAGATCAGGAAGAACGTGGAAGTGTACGTCGACGACATGCTCGTGAAAAGCAAGGTTGCGGCGACCACATCAACGACCAAGAGGAGGCCTTCCAGATCCTCCGGGTGCATCGGATGAAGCTTAACCCTACCAAATGCACGTTCAGGGTAACCTCAGGGAAGTTCCTACGCTTCATCGTATCCCAGCGCGGCATCGAAACCAACCCAGAGAAGATCAAGGCTATCCTCGACTTGAACCCTCCACGGACGGTGAAGGAAGTGTAGAAACTCACCGGACAGCTGGCGGCCCTCTCGCGGTTCCTCACCAGATCCGCGAAGAAGTACTTGCCTTTTTTTAAGGCACTTAAGGGCACGAAATCGTCAAGATTCCGGTGGACCGAGGAATGCGGCGAAGCCTTTAAAGAGCTGAAAACCTACCACGCCAACCCACCTCTCCTGAGCTCGCCGTGCGCGGGCGAGAACCTGTACCTCTTCTTGGCTACATCAGGAACGGCCCTCAGCTCCATGCTGGTCAGAGAGTATGAGGGAGCACAGGGCCGGTGTACTACATAAGCCGGGTACTGACAAATGTAGAGGCCCGCTATCCGCACGTCGAAAGAATCGCGTTGATGCTCATCTATTCGGCGAGGAAATTGCAGCCCTACTTCCAAGCACACCGGATCATCATACTAACGGATCAACCTCTGAAATCAATCTTGTAGAAACCAGAGACTTCTGTGCGGCTGGTCAAGTGGGCTGTGGAGCTAGGAGAGTTCAACGTGGAGTTCTGGCCTCGGCCGGCCATCAAGGTTCAGGCCTAGAAGACTTCATTATTGAGGCAACGACCCCAGCCCTGAATGACCCTGGTAGCCCACGAAGCATAGGAGACCTCGATGACTCGGTGTGGACCCTGAGCGTGGACGGATCGTCCACTCAGCCAAGTAGCAGAGCTGGGGTCGTGCCGAAGACTCCGGATGGCGCAGAGATTACGTACTCTGTTGTGCTGACCTCCCCGGCTACCAACAATGTGGTAGAGTACATGACCCTTCTCACAGGACTTCACCTGGCCAAAGAATGCTACGCAAAATCATTGGTCATGCACAGCGACTCCGAGCTCGTGGTCAACCAGATCTAAGGAAACTTTAAAGCATCAAACCCGCAGCTCGCGAAATACCTGACGAAGGCAAAGACCCTGATCCAGGGGTTTTGGCCGCTTCCTGATCAAGCACGTCTCTAGGTCTGACAACTGGAAAGCGGATCGCCTGGACAGCAACGCAGCTACGGGGTCCCCAGAGCAGTACTCCAGGGAATTGAGGGAGACTTTGGCCGCACCAAGCATCGACTCTTCGAACCAGGAAGTGCTGCGAGTCGACGAGGGGGTCAACTGGATGACCTCGTATAGAAAGTACCTAACCGACGGAACTCTGCCCAACAACGCCGACGAAGCCAAACGAATTAGGAAGACAATAGGGTGGTACACGCTCCTCAGCGGGAGGCTATACAGGCCGAGATATTCTGCTCCCTTCCTAAAATGCCTCAACTCCAAAGAAGCTAAGTACGCTCTAAGCGAAGTACACATCGGCGTATGCGGCTCGCACATTAGGGGAAAGAACCTTGCGTTCAAAATCATGGGGCAAGGTCTCTATTGGCCAACCCTGAAGCAGGATGCCATGGAATTCGTCAAGAAGTGTGAGAGCTACCAAGTCCACGGTTCCATAACGCACCTACCGCATATAGAGTTGCACAGCCTTCAATCCCCGTGGCCATTTGCACAATAGGGGCTTAACATCCTTGGACCGTTACCTTTGGCTTCCGGGTAACAAAAGTTCCTAATCGTCAGCATTGACTACTTCACAAAGTGGGTAGAAGCAGTTCCCCTGGCTAGAATCACCAAGTAGAATGCAACGGAATTCCTTCGTCAGAGCATCGTCTACCGCTTTGAGATTCCTGAGGTCGTAGTGACCGACAACGGAACCGAATTCACCAGCAAACGGTTCACAAGGTACTGCACTGACCTGTGCATCAGGCTGATCCACACCTTCGTGGCGTACCCTCAGACTAACGAATAGGTTGAAGTCACCAACCGTTTGCTGTTGCACGGGCCAAAGACCAAATTGGAGGACACAAGGGGCTCGTAGGTCGAAGAGCTACCTTCCGTACTCCGGCAGTTTTGAACGACCCCGCAGGAGCCAACAAGAAAAATACCCTTCAACCTCTATTACGGGGCTGAGGCCGTAGTCCCTGTTGAAGTGAGATTACCCTGCCTGCGGGTCAAATATTTCGATCCCACCACCAACACACAGAGACTCCGGGAAAGCCTTGACCTAGTTTTAGAAGTTCGAGATACAGCCCGGCTGCGGATCGTGGCCTATTAACAGCGTGTTACTCGATACTACAACAAGCGGGTGAAAGCTCGCCCACTTGAGGTTGGGGATTTGGTCCTCCCGAGCGTAGAAGCAGCGGGAAAAGCCGGGAGCAGGAACAAACTCTCCCCTGGATGGGAAAGCCCATTTCTCGTCTCCGCAATTCTTCAGAACGGATCATACAAGTTACGTGCCTAAAATGGTTAACTGATCCCCCGGACTTGGAATGCCACCAACTTAAGGAAATACTACCAGTGACAGAGCGCCGGTTCAGGTAAGGCATGAACATGCATCCTGAAGAGTGCTTGTACATACATCAAGTTTTTGCTTAATAAAATTAATTATTCCTGTCAACCTGCATTCTCCATTCGTGTGAAGTGTTAGCATACATGGCATTCAAAAAATAATACGACCTAGACTACCCCTAAGTCGGGAGGACCATCGTCCGTCCGTAAAACAAGGCATTGGCGCCGCACCAAGCGTCCCGTGAACGACCACCTCAGAACCTTGGCCCCACGCCAAGTGGCCCGTCAGCGGTCTCATTCAAGCCTCGACCGCGCATCGAGCGGTCCGAAGGCGGACGCATCTGGACTTTGACTCCACATTGGAAGGGTCCTAGTGACAGGCTACCTTGGCTTTATGCCGAACGACCTAGGCGGTCAAGACACTAGGCCTGAGGGCTTTCGAAACTTCCCAACTTGCGGCCACTAAAACCTTAGGGGGCAAGAATTGTAAGCGTGCGACGACCTTCTCAAAAAGAAGAGAGCACCCATAGTCTACGATGGTCGAGGGCTAGGACCTTGTGGTGATGATGCCTTGAACGGGGGCCACACACCCAACGCGGATACCATACAATGAAAATCCTAGACCAGGAGCCCGGCTGCCACGACCTGAAAACCCGGCTGGCCCTCAGTGCGGCTCCATGGAACTTGTGACGACGTCCACCTTACTGGATCGAACTTCCCATTAAACGTGCGAAATGCGATGACATCCTCTGACGAAAGATGAGTACAGCCCAAGAAGGCACCAAATTAGAGCCTTGGCGGCAATAGCTTTCAAGCTTAGCCGTTGAACATGAGACACAATCTCACGGATCGCATTGGGAGGCAATGTATACAGAAAAGAAAAAAGGAGCTGCTTTCCATTCGCTTGTACACAAAAAAAAATAATGTATACAGACAAGACTACTGCGGAGGGTTGGACAGACCAGCCTCCTCAAGAAAATTCCTTAGACGAGATCCGTCCTGGACCCCGGTGTTGCCACGGTGGAAGACTCCTTCCGGTACTCCAGGGGTTGCAAGAGAAGCAATCCTACGGCACGGGTGAATGTCGTCCCAAAACCGAGTCTCCATCATGAGATCCGCCTCCGACGGGGTTAGCCGACCCCTTAGATTCCTGCACAAGCGTGAATTGTCGCCTTCAAGAGCGATGAGCACCGCCTCCAGTCGTTCCACTTTCAGCTGCAAGTGCCTGATTTCTTCTTGCGCCTGCTTACTATCCCCTCGAAGGGAAGCGACCTGGGCTCTTGTGCGCTAGACGACGTACAGCCCGTGGAGAAAGCTCCTGTGCAGAAGGGTGGCTAGTTTATCAAAAGGATCAGCCTCCTCAGGAATCTGCGTGGGAAATGAAGAAGTCAAAAGAATTCCCAAAAATTATGACCGTGAAAGAACGACCAGTTCAGAGTCATTGTACCTGAGCAGGGGCGGCGTCCGGAGGACGTATTGAATCTCCTAACGAGGACGCGCCCAATGGCTCCTCAAGTTCAACCCCGACTCCTACGGGGCTCGAACGGGTCGGAAGCACAAAAGGCCAATGAACGCTTAGGGGCTCCGGCTCTGAATCCATCTCTCCCACAGCCGTCTCAGCGCCCGACAGGCCGACCTTCGATGCAACTTCCACCTCTGACTCCACAGGGACGTCCCACAGGATCCAACCCACTGAAATTGGCTCCGTAAAGGCCACAGCCGGCTTCAAAGATCCCTCTAACTCTGGCGCTGGCGCTAGCGTGCATGCTTCCTCCAAGCCACCAAGGAGCGATGCGTCGCCCGCTATGCCTAGAGCTACCTCCACGATCAAATCGATGAAGGAGTGCGCAAGAGACTCCTCACTAGAATGAAGCCCCACCTCAGGGATGACGTGCTCAACTAACGCCGCGGCAAGACTTGGAACGGGTTTGTCGGCCTCCCCCTAAGGCTCGGCACTTGATGCCGCCTCCAGGGTAGGAGCCCGAACCCGCGCAGCAAAGCCAACATCCAACCTCTGCGACCTCCACGTGGAGGTACATCCGGCCTCCTTCAACCTCTTCAAGGGAGCCTCAACCTCCTCCTCATCCGAAAATGATTCCAGTAGCAAACAACTTTCCTCCTCGTCCCCATCGGACGGTGGGGGAATGGCGCCTTCCCCAGGGTCCTTCTTGGCAGGACCGGCGGCGGGCCAGCCTGACGAAGGCCCCCACTTGCAGCCTCGAACGTAATGGATGTCAAAAGGTAGCCCAGGATGGAGAACTTCGTCATCTATGACTCAATGGCAGCGGCTAACTCCGCCGCTTCCTTGGCATCATCCGTCAACGTTTTCTCATGGAAGAACCCCAAAATTGGGCCCCACTTGCGCGGAAGCTCAAAGTCAGGAGGCTCCTGCAAGAAGAAGAATCGGCTCTTCCAATTTTTTACCGAGTCGGGATTGGTCCCTCGAAAGCGAAAGTTGATCTTCGGCGACATGGAGACCCAGTCCTTCAACCTCAAGAAGCGAAAGATCAACCTAGCCGCCTTGGTGTCGAAAGAGCCGCCATAAAGGCTAGCGAAGACACACAGCGAGACTAGATAACGGAGGGCGTTAGGATGGAGCCTCGCCACAGGAATGCCCAACGCCTCCACCAGCGCATACAAAGTACACGGCATGGGATAACGTAGCCCCCCTCTCAGATGGTGCTCGTAAACTATGACTAAGCTATCCGGTGGAGTGTTGGCTCTGCCCACTGAGCCAGGAACACGATAACCCCAATCGTTGAGGATCCCATAATATACCGTCAGAGCGGTGATGGCACCGGTTGACAAGACAGACCCGGTGTTGTCGACCCTCTGCGGACTCACCCTAGAAGTTTGCGAGAAGGAAGGAGACTCTTTCTTCCTTGCCATCTCTCTTTCACTACGCGGGACAAGATTGAAAAATCTTCAATGCAAGGAAGCAAACAAAGAAAGTTTTCCGTAAAGCTGGTTTAAATAGGTAGCGAAGTGCTAATGAGCGAGAAACTCAAACGACGACCCCCCCCCAAGACTGGAGGTGACACAGGGCCCAGAGCAGTCAACAATCACGACTGTTCGTCAAACTGCAGATCAACATCACTTCAGCCGCCTAGCGGAGACTCCCCGCTAACACGCTCGCATTTGATACAGGGATTTCAATCGCCGAAAAAGACGATAGTGGGACCCCCAAAAAGAAACGCTCGGGAATGAAAACAAACCATTTAGCCACAACAAATCACGAAAAATAAAACGGCACGGCTAAGTGTTAAATTTCATTATAATATTCATTAGAAACTTGTTACAACAGCTAACTACGGTGGGATACATTTAACGTCCCTCATGCGCCGCAGAGGAACCTGGTGCCGAATACTCCACCAGGTCTGCGTGTGTTCGGGCGCTAGAGTTTCAAGAGTCCAAAATGCCGACGCGGAAGCTCAGGTCCTCCAGCGAGACTAGTCTCCAACTGAGACAGATGCTGTCCTGAAAGTTCATTTCCGGTGTAGGGCCAACTTCCTCCGAAAGGAAACTCGACCTCAACTCAGTCCCCATCTGCGCGACCTCTATCCCAAACTGTCGGTGTATCTGCACACTCTCTTCTTGGAGAGCCAAGATGCGGGCTCGAGCCCCCATGCTAGCACTGGCGAGCCTGGACACCCTCGCCTCCGATTCCGCCCATGCTTCCTCAAAGAGTGCAGCGTAGGCCCTTAGCTGCTCTATCTCCGCTACCGTAGCTTACATCTGGGCTTCGACGTCTTTGACCGCCCTGGCAACTCGTTGGAGTGAGAAATCCGCCCTCCCTGGGCCACACTCCCACGAGGCAGTGGACCCCTCCTCCCTCTCAAAGCCAATAGGCGCCCGCGGGGATCATGCAAGGCCCACGACAGTAGCCTCCGAGTGACCCCTCTCCGATGCGATGACACCCGGGACCTGAGAAGCATGGGCCCCAGTTTCAGACCCTCCGGAGGGCTATCCTGATCTAGACAACGAGGATGACTCCTCTATCTGGATTGTAGCAAGAGCAGGCGGCGGAGAGAGGAATCGCAAGCGACGCAAAACTTTACACCGCTAAAGAAGCTGCAGAGCGCGTTATTTGAGAAGGGGTTTGCGTGTTTAAATAGACGGAATTCTCCCCAGAAACGGCTGTACTCTGAGAACAAGGAGTGCCGGGATAAGGCCAACAAGTGCGCTCCATGTGGAGAATCCGTGAAGCCTTACGCTTTTCCAAGACAGGTCATCATGATGCAGCGCCCCTCGATCTTCTGCGCACTTAATGCGCCAGGCAGACACATGGATGTGACCGCCATCAATTGCATTGCAGTCTCCGCAGCCCCAGGCGTAAAATGCTGCCCTTGAACCGCGTCGTCCCAACCACGGACAGTATATAGGCTCCGGGGGCGGAACCAACAAAACCGACCGCGAGCGTCCGAAGATCCACATGCACACACGACAAGGTGCGACGTATCGGAAGAAAGCAATCGGTAAGGGAAAGCACGCGCTATAAGATGGAAAAACAAAGACAAATGAATTATTTCTTTTATTAATCAAGACTTTTCTCACAAAGTATAAGATTTGTAGTAGCGAAGGTACAAGAAAGGGGAAGAAGATACGGCACGGGGCGCAGGCCCCACGACGACTGCCTCGGATACCCGAGTGAGCTTGGGGAACGTGATCTACATGAGATCACCACGGCCTTGGCACCGGTTCCCCAAGAAGCCACCAGGGGCAGTCGCGCACTGGCCTACCTTCGGTGGAGACGATCCCAGTGTTATCCACCGAGGCAAAGTTAGCACCTAGCTTAGGAGCCTCCAAGAGCGACTAATAGGGAAAACCCTGCAATTCCCTCACCGGGGCTCCCCTCTCTGCCTTCTCCACAACCCTCGCACTAACCTAGTGAAGTGGAGACCGCGAGCAACACACTTCACCGACGGGAAGCATCCCCGTGAAAGTTCCGTCGCGATCCCACAACGCTTTGGACGAGTTACACCATGGAGGGAAGGCACGTTACAACAGTAGAGTGGCCAAGCTACCCTCATTAGCATGAGGAATTGACTGCAACACAGGTATGAAGACAATCTTCTCCGAGAGTTCCGGATCTCCAGCTAGCCCATCCAACTCCTTCGTGGATCCCCACCAAAGGTGAAGCAAGAGAGAACCTTTGCATTATTCCCTCGAAGACAGCCAAAGAATGAACTACACTCGCTAAAGAGCCCTCCTATTTATGGGCAAAACAAGCATCCTTCTCGTGCTTGGCGAGACACACCTCCTAACAGACGTCATTCATGGAATAGGAAAGGCCCTCAAGTCAGACGCAACCCCAAGCGTGCAAATCCTCCCAACTCAGGCAACGAATCGCTGCAGCGTCAGAAAGGCCTGCGCAGATGCCTGGGGAAGGCGCAAGCCCAGAAGACGACAAGTGTTGGAGCATCTCGAGGGAAACCGACGGACCGCGGATTGGACCCAAGGGACATGCCAGGCTCCGACGACTGGTCAGCCCAGGCATGGGGGGCTAGTGTTGGGTCCAGTGATAAAGCCTAAGAAAATTCAGAACCCAACCCAACTACACGGGATGCCTATGTGGCGGCCCACCAACAGTAGCTTGCGAGCGCCTCCTGCAGCTCATTAATGCGGCTACCGAAAAGTGGCAAAATGGCAGGAGAAACCAGCCAATGGAAAAGCAGTCAACGCTACCAGCTACGATTCAAGCGGCCGCCCGCCAATCCCAACTCAAAGGGGAGACTAAGCATAGTTGGCAACGCCTGGAAGTCTGCCTACTACCGTAAAACGACAGCTGACACACCAGCAATCTCCAACAGCGATCGATGGCCAACGAACCCTAACGACAAGAGTTCTCGGGCCCAAAATCCCCCGTCAAGGCACCTATAAAATCCCTCTTCGTCAACAAAGAGAAAGGATCGGATCCAAGACAATCGACTCTGCATTGCAAGCCTTAAGCTTACCGATTAACCTCTAGATCCAAACCCCTAAGCCCACTCAGGCGACAGGAAGTGAGCCACCCGCTGCGGTGCACCTGGGGAGCTAGGCCTCCCACCACCCGCTCATTACTCTCTCTCGCATATATAAACACGCACCATCCACGCATTTTCAGCATACTTCCGCACACCCTTAGTGTGCGCCCCATTTCCGTTCATTGCGAAAATTTGCTGACTTGAGCATTGAAGTAATCTTGGTGAGAGAAATCCCACCGGACCTCTGACATCTTGTTTGTTGATTGTATTGTGCAGGCCTCAGGTTAATAGGGATGGAGACCGGACCCTTCCACGCACGCTTCAGAACGGCTAGGAATTCTAAGGCTCCCAATCCGTACGACAATCGAAGACCCGGGATACAACAACTATAATAGTTTATTTATCTGTATTATGATTATACTCAAAGGTGAATTACAATAATATGATTTAAGTTCATATTTCTCCAGATGTTTGTTTATTTAAAGCATTAATAGAGCATTTCCTTATTATTATAGTATATGCTCCTATATTGCTTCATTCACATGCTTCGTCTATTTTAATTTTCAATGGAAGTAATTTTTCATAATAGTTTGAATAAGTCCAATTTTATTCCAGAGTTTTGGATCATGATTTGACACTTTGAATTAAAGTGCCTACTACTATTACTGATTGTACAATATGAAAAAAAGGTTTGTACCTAACTCATAGGAAAGATTAAATAAATTGAGAATAGAATTTTTGTGAATGAGTATAGTGAACAATATTAAGTAAATGTGTGACGGACTACATCCTAATATCCACCAATAACCTAATAACAAACAAACACCCATACTAAAGAAGATTAAATAATCCCTTGAATGTGAGACTTTCATGTCGATTTCTCGACCAAATCCTATAAATAATAAAGATGACAAACATGAGACCCAAAAACAAACGCTACACATCTGTGGCTCTAACATTGACAGAAACATCGACGACGATGTTGAACCTAGTTAAGAATGGATATCTGCCAAATATCAATCCAACATAGATATATATCCAACAATAATCGCAGAAGAAAAAACTCATCCAAAACAACTTCCTTCATAACCTATACAACGTGAAATATCTTGTTTCACTTCCATAAAAATAATAATTCTGTCTATGATTAATCACAAAATCAGCAGTTTTGGACAACAAAAATACTAAACGGGCTAATAATATCGCCCGAAAATCTATAATACATCAAAAATCATGTTCGAAACTGATCTAACTAATCCACAATAAACAAAACAGCCTAAACCTATCCAAAATACAACATTACATCAACAACAAGATAAATAAACCTAATTCTTCCAAATCTTCAATCTTGCTCGCCGGACAAAAATTTCTGCATCTCTTACTCATTTGAAGGTTAGTAAAAATAGTAAGAAAGTGAACAAATACTCAATAAGGTACAATATATAAAGGAGTATGCATACTTTTAATTTAAATACATATCAGAAGAAAAATAAAAATCATGATCATGTGCAAAGGCTTTAACATATACAGAAGCTTTCATGAAGCATATCAAATTTTCTTATCTTCATACTTAGCCAAAAAGTATATTTAAATTTTACTTTTCTTTAGGGATCAGAACTGATAGGCCTTACTAATTAAATGAGTAGACATATCGAAGAAATGATTGTGTATGCTTATACACAATTTAAGTCCTCACGCTCCTATTCAACACTCAAAGGTGGAGCGGTCTACATATTTTCCTATAGACAAAGCTAGACGTCGCTTTTCTTTCCCCTGCGATTATAAAGGGGCAACCATCGATATACCATTATACTATCCTAAGGCATATCAAAAAATATTATCCGCTGAATGATCCTTAGTCTAATTTATTAATTTATCTTAAGAAAAACTCTACACTTACTTTCATATCTCTTAGTTTTCACCCTTGGAGAATGGTTTATAAATCTTAACAAACTGTAAAGTTCCTTTTCATACTTTCATAATTCTTTTCAATGTATATATACTTATTTATTGTTATACGGTGTTCACATAATTTTAAATATATACATAAATTGACATGGAGCTTAGAAAAAGTTAAAAAAATTTTACTGCATTATACAAAGCAGAAGCATTATAATTTTGGCACCATAAATTTTACATACAAGGTGCCCAACATAATTTTTTGAACATATAAGGCAACATATACAAAATACATATGATATAACATTAAATAACTAAAAATGAACATGTTCACAAAATTAGGGTTCCGGTTTTCAAAACTACATTTTACATAAACTCGAAAATCACGACAGAAAATCACATGTGTGGGGTTAGGGTTTCCGATTTAACATAATACTTCACATAAACTTTGAAATCTGAAGAGAAGTCGACATATTTGCACATTTAATACAAGTATTCTTCAAATTTTAAGTTTGGACGGGTATTTGAATAAAAATACCTAGAAGGAACGGCAAGAAATGAGCGATAAAAGAAAGAAAAGTATAAGAGTGCACTTATTTCGATCCGATCTACAAGTTTTTTAACTAGCTTTACCCCGAAAACGGACCCGAGAGCTTCGATCTCCTCTTCTCTCTCTTCACCGTCACGCTCTCTCTCTCCTCTCTTTCCTCATCTGCAAAAATGATAGAAACAAAAAGCTGAGCGCGTGGGTAAAATACCCGGATTGGTGCTCGAGGGCCAGCCGGGTGCCCCTCAAGCACAACACTACTGGGTTCCATGCTCGAGCACGTCTCGGGCACAACCCTACTAAAAACCGTGCTCCAGCGTACCTTAAGCGCGCCTCAAGCATGCCTTAACCCAATTCCAAACTGACTTTTTTCACAATTTTTTACATATAAAGACCACAATTTTAATTATATTATCTTATTTAACCATAATTATCATAAATTGAAAACGCGAACCTTACAAAATACTTTCTGACATTGATCACATTAAGGATTTATTGAGGGGCACTTGAGGACACCCGGTGGTGTCCTCAAGAAATTTATTAAGTGCCACTTCTATAAAAAGTTGGAACACAATAAGGAATATTACCATAAAAGAAATACTTGGTTAAAAAAGAATTGTGATCCTTTGGTTAACATATATTTTGAATCAAACTTTACTAAACTCCTTTACAATACTTGATAGTTTAATTCAAGCTCTAATATTTATATTTTTAATTCATGCAGGGATTTCATACATCTCAAAATCTAAGCTAAAATAAAATCTTCATTGTCCTAGGAAAGGGTGTCAAATTTTCTTTGGTTACTGTAAGAACTTTTCATTTATTTTTAGACATTAATTATTATTTAGATTTATTTCAAACACTTTATGCATCTTTTATTTCTTGTAATTTAATTTTTGTATCTAAATTCAATCTTAAGGGATATTTGTTAAAAATTAAAAATAAAAGGATCAATTTATTTAAACAACATATCTTTTTTGGTTTAGATATTCTTTGTGATAGTCT
>JAODPA010134126.1:0-16543 GCA_025585075.1 Nepenthes mirabilis
CCCCATAATATCTTCCGATATTTAAGTTAATATATTTTGTTTAATAATTTTAAACAACTAAAAATAAAAAAAAAATGAGTGAATCTGAAATATCAGATCTAAATTATTGATGGTGAAATCAAAAGGTCAATTTCAAAAACTTAATGTCTCCTCGTTTTCAATTTCATTTTCATTTCTTTTTTGTCTTTCCCCCTTGCCTAAAGGGGTGGTGTGTTTTTTGATAGTGTCATCCAAAGATGGCTTTTTGAAAATGGTTTTTGTGAGTTAATTTCTCCTTACTGATTGTTGAATCGAGCAATTCTCCTTAATGATTTTAATGATGAATCAGTTGCCTATCATTAAATCATATTGGTATAAAAATCATGGTTAACTACGTCAGTTACAAGTAGTTGATAGGCAAGAAAAATTGTAGGTTAAACAATACCTTGTGGCGGTTTGCAGTGAACCATTCTTTTCAATTTGCTAGTAATTTGCCTCATACATCATTGGGCTGATATTGTGCTTTTTATCCCATATTCAAGCATACTGACGCCATGGTTCTTCTTCTTTTTTGGGGCTCAGCTTTTCACTTGGTTTAACCCGAGCCCAATAGTAGTCTCCTAGCCTTGAAATTCAAAGTTGGGCTTTAAGGCTTTATGTTCGGTTCTAAGTCCGGTTGCTAGCTTTTATGAAAAAGGCATCCCTTTCGAATAAAATTGACTCATTAAATCTTCTTGTCGATCAAACTATTTCCTTCATTTATAGTGCTTTGATCGATGGTAATGACAAATAGTCTTTGAATTTATTCTTATTGTTAGCATTTCGAAATGCAACATTTTATACTGTACTTTTTGTATATAAGAAGTGGGATAGTTTACCTATAATCTCATCCATTCTTCTATTTGTCATCGATGGAGGTGTCAAACCTTTTTAAGCCTGTATTTGTGTGGCGAATTATTTAACCGAGGCACCGAGGGCTGATTTTCAGCCCCAAGATTCATCTTTTCAAAGGATTATTATGAATACAATTTCGGTCTCTTTCCTATAAGTAGGGAAACATCTTGGTTCTTTTCTTTTATCTAACTTTGCCAACTAGATTATTGTCCCGATCAAGCATTCTGGAGGAAAACCTTATGCTTCGGATTGTCTTTTTCCTTAGCTGCATATCTTCTATAGGACTAGCCGATAAGTCAGATGGTAGCCCATGCGAGTAGTCAGTTCCCTCTAACATCACAATAGGGTCAAATGTCTAGATATAGTTGTCCCTGAGAATCAGTCATTCATCCAAGTGACTTGGAGATGTTCAACTACTTGTTTGATGTGCAGTTTCTAAGAGTTGTATGACTATGCTTCCTTCTTATCCTTTGTCCTTTGTCTTTCCATTAGGAGGGTAACTATGGTGAAGTTAACGTCTCTTGAGACTCGGCTCATGTCTTAGGTACCTTTATCAGTGTCTTTAGTAGTGGATGGAATGGACATCTTAGTCTAATTTTTTTTTTCCTATTCGAGATGCCATTGAAGTTATATATAATGATTTTGCTGTAATTGATGATGATCATTACCCTAGTGTTGATCTTTTTTCTTTTACCTAGGTCATCTGACTCAGCACTTATGTATTAAAATGCAGCTTGGACATACTTCAAAATGAAAATGAATGAAATATTAGAATGCTTCATATTTAATCTCCTAGATGTTTTATTTGGTCTCCTTCTTCTCGTATTTACATATATTACTTAAGAAATATGTTAACCTTTGGGGTAGTGATTGATCAATGAATTTGACTAATATCCTCCTTAAATCATCAAATGTACTAGAGTGACATTGCAACCACTCCGAAAAATCAATAACTTAAAAATAAAAGTCTCAACAATTCAGATTTATGATTCTCAATATCATTTCCTAATAACAAAACTAATTGATATGGGCCAAATCTGATATTTTCATCTTTTTCGTAGATCATATCACAAGTCCAAATTTGATCTTATAAAACTTTATTAACAGTAGTCATGGACTAACTAGGTGTATAAAGAGATCCACTTGATTCAAAAAAGTCATTCCATTGTGCAAGAATGTTTTCGGGATAATCATGACATCTTCTCATTGAAATGACTAGTTGGCCATGCATTAAATGCATTTTAATATTTTTAAATGGATCTTTTCTTCTTCTTTTCTATCTTTTATTTCTTTCGTGTCATTTAATGGAGTCAATAAATATGTTGGAATGCACCAGTTGGCTAGAGATATCAAACATTTTAGCAGTGGGTCTCACTATAGAAACAATTTTGAAAAAGGTTATGACTCTTTAAGTTATGATTTTGGCACTCAATTTACTTGACCTTAATCTTTGAGCCTTTGAATGGTGTCTTCTTAAATTGCTATAGTTTTTGGATCTCTTGTACTTTTTAAATCTTCAACTCTATTTTTCTTGATTCACTCATGGCATCGCAATGAGTTGGTGGTTCTTTTTCTGAATGGGTGGCTGACATTGGTTCATCAATGTCTCTTGATGACATACTCAATCTTTACAATAGTTATAATATTTCTGTTATTATTCCTTGCATAATTCTGTGCTTGAGAATTAGACTTCTTTCTCTGTGGATGGTCTTGTCATGATTTATGACTACCATTTGATAATTGGAGTCCACATTACCATAGAGATGGAATTCATAGAAGTAATGTACGCCCTTTAGAGCCCTATTATGTGTCTTTGCCCAAATGTCATTCAATACTCGATAAATTTGTGTTTTATTTTCCCACCATTAAATGGAATTTGATGCCAAGATGGTGAAGACTACGTTTCAATTTAATCAAGAAAAAAAACTGAATTTCATTGGATTTTCATAAAAAATTTAAAATAAATAAAGAAAATCATAATCTGTCAAGAATTGAAAAAATTAATTTTTTTTTTACTAAGTTTAGTAAAGATTGGATCCTGTCCAATAAATAGGAAGGTGTGAACTCAGCTTATCCTAGAAGTGTGGGAGAATGTGAAATTTTCAATGCTAAATCTCATAAAGATCTCGTAATTTCGCGTGTTCACGAGTTATTTATGAGAAACCGGTAGTTTCCTTACTTCTAGTTCTCTTGCTACTATTGGATGGTATGTTGTTGTCGAGGGAAATGCCGTAGATGATGCTCCACCTCACCCCAAGAGAGGCATAAGGGTTTAATTTTGAAGGACTTCCGGGTGATACGGGCTGAGATAGTTCATTTCAAAAATCCCCCTAGCAAGATTTCTACCACCCAAGTTGCCACTTCTGCTCAGGTGAGGTTATCAGTTGAGATTGAGGCCCTCTTATAGGGCCATGATAATGATGCAAAGAGTGCGAAAGGAGTCGCATAATCATGGGTTCCTCTTCCAGCTTCATTTCAAGCAGTATCTTATGAGAAGGTTCATTCTTCTCCTACTCTGTTAGAGGTAAATCCCACTCAGGTTTAACCTTCTCGGAAAGTTTCTAACCGAGCTATAGATGAGTTGGTTATCTCGTTGATCTACAGGTAGGAGCAAGATTGCTATTGTCGCCCCTACTCTTGTTTAGTTTAGAATACCAGAGGCATTTCGTGCTTCGCTGATATCTACTTCTACAGTGGCCCCTTTGGTCACCCGGATGATTTCTTCAAGACATGTTGCTCCTCAGAGTGATTTTGTCAAGGTGGTCACTAGTCTAGACAGTAGATGAATGTGCATATGAGATCTGCCCCTTTGTCTAAAGAAAATATTAGGCATGAGTGTTTTCAAAGGACACTTGATGCTGATAGTCCTCTTTACCGGGCTGCCCTTTTGCATTGTGATATTGAGATACATCCTAAATTTATCCCCCATAATGAGGGGAGTGATGGTTGTGGGCGCTCGTTGAAGGGATTTGGTTTAGAGAGTCCTTTTCCTTGAGCGGCTCTACAAATTTACTATTGGTCACTACCTGCACTTCCAAGTTTCAGTTCAGCCAGCCCTTCTTCTAGACCTTTTGTTGGTAATGATCTTCTATCCGGAGATGTATTTCTCATTCCTTTTACCCCATCTTGTGTATGGTATTTACTAAGAAAATAGTTACTAACTTATATTTTGATAGTTTTTTGTCTTAATTGATCAGATCTGAAAAAGGATGTTTCGTCCCAAATTTTACAACAAAGTTTCGACCCCGTCTAAGATAAGCATAAACGGCACAAAATCAAATATTTAATACACGTAAAGGATATTTGTATCTAAATGATACGAGTAATACAAGTATAAAAATAAAACAATAATAAAAGACAATCTTTTTAGTGACGAAGAAAAAATTCGATACTCACGGTAATCGAGAAAAACCTCCTGGGTTTTAGCGGCCAGAGAAGAAATGCACTATGAAAATCAACTTACAGATCAGGTGGTAGCGACGTATTAACCTAGCCGATTTACTCCCGTCTTACGATCCCTACCAAGGAACTCCTTGGATTTGCCAACGACAATGGAACCAAACGTCTTTCGGTCTTCACATCAATCTTCCCTCTCGAACCACTTAAATTGTCAAACACGGTCGGATCCCCTTTTTCACAATACTCATGTCACCAACAAAGGTAAAAGGGTAGGAAAGTTGAATCGAAAAGAAAGGGTGATGAGAAAACTTGTTAACACATGAAACACAATGATAAAAGATCGGTTTTCTCAATTTGAGTGAGAATCATCGATTAAATGGAGTAAAAGAACTATTTCTCTCAAAGAGGCACGTTTCACAGTGCTCAATCAAACGTTTAGGGAAAATGACATAATATGCATATATAGAGAGGGCTTGAATAACAAGTTTAAAAATTCTGTCCGTTGCCACGACGCTCGAGCGTAGCGGGCGCACGGTGGGTTTCGTGAGAAACCCTACGTGCGCTCCAGTAAATAGGAGGCGAGTAGTGAGCGGGGTGTTTTGAAATTTTAGGCTCGAACTCGTAGCGAGCTCACGGCGAGTACAGGCTTTCGAAATTTTGGGCTCGAGCGGGTAGAGAGCTCACAGTGAGCGCAGGGCTTTGGGATTTTGGGCTTGAGAGTGTGGAGAGCTTACATCAGGCGCGGGGCTTCGGGATTTTGAGCTTGAGCAGGTAGAGAGCTCACGGCGAGCGCAAGACTTCGAAATTTTGGGCTCAAGCGTGTGGAGAGCTCATGTCAAGCACGATATTCCTGAAAATAGGAATGAACAGTTACGTAAATATGTTGATACAGCACTTCGACGAAATACAACCCAATATCGACACAAGATTACATATAGTCATAGAATATGCCAATCATAAAAATGGCCCTAACAATCTCCCCCTTTGATAATTTCGTGACAAAACGCAGAAAACCAAAATTACAAGTGAAGCATGGGTTCAAACACCATTGAAATAGAACTCGTGTACATAAAAATTTACACCTAATGAGAAATATAAATAATACAATCGTAAATATGAAAATCTATACTAGCACTGCTGTGTCGATACTATGACTGCCATACCTGATATTATAGTGGTATTGCCAAGTCAAATATTGTTAGTACAAACAAGTATAATATAGGATGATATAATATGACGGTAACAATAAAAAAAGTTAGCAAGAGACATACAAGTATCATAAAAATCCAAGAAGAACTTCCCCTCACAAAAATAGTAACCTCCCTCTAACAGAAATAATTCCATCTTCCCCTATCAAAATAACAAGTGGTCTCCCCTAAGACCGGAATCTACTCCCCCTTTTTGTCATGAATTTTCAAAGGGTAATGGAGATCACTCTTGTTCATCTATATTTTCTTACCACGGTTGATAGCGTAGGTTAAATGTGACATTTGATCATTTAAACGATTGATACAATCAGTGAGATTCTTTATCTTTGAGCCTTACCGAACATTCTTTTGACCCAACCATACGGGATAATAGGAGCGAATATGGCCAATAATTCCGCAACTATGGCATGTTGGAACGAATTTAGTATGGGCGTCAGAAGTGTATATTGGCTTCCTAGTGCATTTAAGACCAAATTGTTTCATACTTGTGAAGTTTTGACGATTTTGTGTATTAGCACACTTCTTTGGAGAACCACTTAACGATTGGTCAATACAGGCAGACAATAGACTGTTTTGTCTAGGGAGGGATGTGGGTTGGATAAATATAGTTTTAGGATTAACAATGGCTTTCAAATCATTTTCAAAATAACCCAACCCGATTTTATTTCCTCTTATTTTTCCCAAACTAAGCATATGATCTAATTTTTTGGACCTATTTGAAAATTGTTTCAAGTCATTTCAAGAAGCCTTTAGATCAAATTCAAGAGTTGTGATTTTTTCAATAAAAGAATATTTTAATTTCTCAACTTCTTGAACTTTTATGTTTAAGTCGAATTTAAGAGCTAATTTCTCTTTTTTCATTTTAGTCAATTTGTACTTTAATGACACATTTGTTTTCTTGATCTGTAAGCATTCTTTGAATGATTTATCGTAAGTATCTTGAAGATCATACAATTCAGTTTCTAACTCATTCTCGGAGTCATCAAATAATTTAAAATTTTCTTCTAAATGTTTATTAGTCTTGTACATCGAGGTCATCATTGCTCAAGGTCACATTAGCTGTAATGGCTTGACCTTATTGGCATTTAATGTTTGGACATTCAACACGATAATGATCAGAACATTTACACTCGTGGTATTGAACACTTTCGTATTTTTCAATTTGAATTCTTTAATTTTGTGTCGACTTTTCTTATCGGATTTAAGATTTCGTTTTAACTCCACACTTCGTATGTCAAATAAATATTTATTTTTCTTTAAGAATTTTTTAAAATTTCTAACAAATATTGTAAAATTTTCATTTCTATTCGACTCCTCATCGGAATCACAATCTCTCCCTTTCCTAACGGATCTTAGAGCAATCGATTCATTTTTTCTTGACTGTGGCAGTGCGTGCTCATAAGTTTGGAGGGACCCTACAGGTTCTTTAATTTTTATTTTATCAAGGCATTTACTTTTCTTCAATAGTGGTGACTTTAGATCTAAATCATTCAGAGAATGATCTAAGAATTTTTCTAACAATTCGATTTTCAGGAATCTATTTTCCTAAATTAAATATAGAATTCAAAATATTGTTTAACTGAGTATAGAATTTATCAAAAATTTCATCTTTCATACGGATTTCTTTAAATCTGGTAACTTTTATAATTTTAAATTTTTTACAAGTTTAGTTCCTTCATAAGTGATTTCAAATATATCTCATGCACATTTTGCACTCACATATAAATATACGTTTAAACTCTTCAAAAGATATAACCATAAAAATAGTATGTAATCCCTTACTATTTTAAGTATAAGTATCAAGTTCTTCTTTCGACTACAAAGACAAAACTTTTAATTCATCACCACTTTTCGGTGGAGTCCACCCAATTCGGATACTAGCCCACACGCACTCATCCATTGATTTGAAGAAAGCTCTCATCTGAACCTTCCATTAGGTATAGTTGCTCCCATCAAAGAAGGGAGGTACGGAGAGCGATTCACTCATATACATCTAGATCAAGGGTCACAGATCAAGGTAAATTTCTGATACCAATTAAAAAATGACGTTTCGTCCAAAATTTTACAATAAAATTTTGACCCTGTGTAGGATTAGCGAAAGTAATACAAAATTAAATATTCAATACATATAAAAAATATTTATATCTAAATTATATTAGTAATACGAGTATAAAAATGGAACAATAATAATAATAAAAGACAATCTTTTTGGTGATGAAGGAAAAATTTGATACCCACTGTAATCGAGAAAAACCCTCTAGGTTTCAACGACCATGGAAGAAATGTACTATGAAAATTAACTTACAAATTAGGTCGTAACGATGCGCTAATCTAACTGGCTTACTCTCGTCTTATGATCCCTACCAAGAAACTCTTTAGATTTGTCCTTGGCAACGGAACCGGACGCCTTCCGATCTTCAAGTCAATCTTCCCTCTCGAACCGCTTGAATTGCCAAACACGATCGGATCCCCTTTTTCACAATACCCACGTCACCGACGAAGGTAAAAGGGTAGGAAAGTTGAATCGAAAAGAAATGGTAATGAGAAAACTTGTTAGCACATGAAACACAATGATGAAAGATCGATTTTCTCAATTTGAGCGAGAATCAAACTATTTCTCTCAAAGAGGTGCGCTCCACAATGTGCAATCAAAAGTTCATGGCAAATAAAATAAGGTGCATATATATAGATGGCTTAAAAAATGAGTTTAAAAATTCTACCCATTGTCATGGCGCTCGAGTCAAGCTCGAGCGCGTGGCGGGTGCACAGAGGGTTTCTTGAGAAACCCTACATGTGCTCGAGTAAATAGGAGGTGAACAATGAGTGGGATGTTTCAAAATTTTGCGCTCAAGCTCGTGGCGAGCTCTCGGCAAGTGCAGGATTTTGAAATTTTGGGCTCGAGCGGGTGGAGAGCTCACGACAAGCGCAGGGCTTCAAGATTTTGGGTTCGAGCGTGTGGAGAGCTCACGTCAGGCGCGGTATTCTTAGAAGCTGGAACAGACAGTTACGTAAATATGTTAATGCAACATTTTGGCAAAACACAACCCTACATCGACATAAGATTACATATGATTACGAAATATACCAATTATAAAAATGACCCTAACAAGATCAAATATTGGCTTCTCTTTATTGGGACTTTAGGTCACTCCCGTGTGGCAGTGGCTAGAATAGAAGAAAGATCAGAATGGTTTCGCTTGGCCAAAATAAAAAAAAAAAAAAGGTCGAAGTGGTTACACTTGGTTAGAGTAAAATTTTCTATGCAAAAAATGTGGAGTAGAACTTCCGAAGAGCTTTACAAGGCCGGAGGAGATGAAAATTTGCCGAATAATAAAGTCATATGGAAGGTCAACTACTAACAGTCAAAGAATAACCTTTGAAAAGGTGACTCACAAAATCTATACAAAGAGCAAACTTTGTAAAAGAAGAAATTGACTTGCAAAACTAGTAGCCGTTTTACTGAGTAAGTCAACTGCTCCCGATAGGAAGACGTCCTGCAAAGTTGATGACAGAATTTATTATACATGCTACCACCTTGTAGAAGTAGGTGATCGTTAGGAACTTATATGTATATGTGTGTGTGTGTGTGCTGAATTATGTAAGGAAAGAGAGAGTGTGAGAGATAGTGAGTGCGAAAGACAAAAGCAGAGAGAAAATAAAGAGTCGTCATTTTTACTTTTATAATCTACTCTTACTTTATTTTCAGACTCTCTAAGGGCTTGTCTAGTTAGGATTTTTATAACCAAAATTTACATAGAGTGAGTTTATAAATTAAGTATCCCGTAATTTTTTACTCTTATTCTATAAAGGGTTTTCACGTAAAATTTTGTATTCCAATTCTCTCCTATTTCGTTGTTCGTATATGTCATATTTGTCCTCTCAAATTCATTGACTGATAGGCATACTCTTCCCAACACTCTTTTTAGATCAGGAAATGGAGTGTTTAACTGCTACGTATATTCATCTCGAAGTAGCACAAGCTTTGTAACTCTGTGTTAATAATGTTGAAGCTAGGGTGAAAACTTGAAGGATAAAGTCAACATTTTGAAAGATAGATTAGACAAATGGATAATTAGGGCTTGTAACATTGAGGATCAACTTGTTGCGTTTGTTGACCGAACGTGTGTTGTTGAGGATGGAGCTGCAGCTTTTGAAGCCCAAGTCGTGGTTGCTAAAACCAAAGCCCATGAGTTAACGACTTCCCTTTATTTAGTTGAATGTGAAGCAACTGAGGCCATTGAGTGTGCTATTATCGCCAATCATACGGTTGAGTAGAGAAGGGTTGAATGTCTCTAACATAATGAGAGGCTTCAAGGAAGCATCCAACCTAAAGAGCTTGATTTTTTTCTTAAGTCTTAATTCGATGAATGTTTTAATCTTTGCAAAAGCCTAATTTCCTTATAGGCTCCTGATTTCCATTTAGGTTATCTAGACTTAATAAATTTGGGAGTTCTCCTCCATCCAAGATGACAGACTTTGGGGCTAATACCGGTTGCAATCTTCCAATTTTTGAGCATTGTTCATTGATACATGTCATTTTTATTCATCCCTTGATGGGTATAAGTTTTGATTCATATATTATATGATTTTCAAATATGCTTACATTTAAACCTTCCTATCATAATTGACAAATTGATCTTAGACCGTGTGGTTTAGAGATAGAAATTTACTTTGATAAAAGCAGGTTCTCTCCAACTATACTCAAAAGAATCCTTGTGTTTTAATATTATAGGGCAATCATCTTATTTAGATGAGTCCAACTAGACTTATATCTGCTTATATTTTGGTTTCCCTTGGAGTGGTATTTGACTTATTAGAATTTAACCATCATTCTGTAATTTATATAGTGTGAATGACCATCTCAATGGTCGTTCAGTCATTTTGGACCCATACCTTTGATAACCACCTCTTTAGGTCAGCAATCATATTGGATGTGGTGTCAAAATTGTTCATCCCACTTAGAGTTAATCTTAGTCAATATATATATATAAATTATTGACACAAATAAGCAAACTCATGAAATTAAAATTAAATAAAAATCTTATTAATTGATAAAGAAATTAGTACACAATATAAGCAAAACAAAATGATAGGAAGGACGTACTTTCTTGTTTCTAAGCTTGACTTATTATTGAAGATATCTCTTTAACTAAAGGGTATTCCACGTTCAACAAACCAACGTTCCTGCCTAAGTTCGTAAATTGTTTGTTTCATATCGGAGGACTACTGACATAAGGAAATGTCCCTCCTAAATTGGGGATAATTTATTTCTGTATATAATTTTTCAATTCCCTCAATATTGCTCAATACTAGGTCATCAATTTCAAATGTTGTTCCTTTTATCATTCGGTTATAGTATCTTGCTACTCTACTTGTATGCCACAGCTTGGATTTATACAATGTTCCATACTTCCTTTAGAAGATTGAGGTTTTTCCACAAATGCTGGGAGTTCTTTTCAAGACAAAATTTAATATTTGATAACTAGAAAGCCTAATTTCTAATGAGATGATAGTTTTCACTCTATTGAAATAAAAACTAAAAAGAGTTTCTCTTGTTGCTTCTTTGGATGTCGTTCAATAAGCCTAGAGTACTAAGGAAAGTTCTTCAACGTAAGCCCTTCTGGCTTTAATCCATTGTAATTGTTCAATTGGTTACTTCAAAACTATTTGTTTGAGGGTATAAAATAAATGTATAAATTAGATGAATTTTGAGTACCTAATAATATCTTCATAATCCTTTACTTGAAAATTGGTTACTATTATTGGTAACAATTACTTTAAGAATCCCAAACCTAAAACTATATTTTATCATAGGAACTCGGTTGCATTTTACTAAGTAATTTTTGCTAGCACCCGTTTAATGAAGTAACTAATGGCAATTGTGATGAATTTTTTCCGGTTCCAAAAAAATAGTCTTTGTATATTCAATCCCCATTAAACAAAGGGCCATGGAGCCTATAGTGCAATTAATTCTTTGGGTGGTTGTCTTTGGACTTTTTCATAGATTTGGTAATTATTGTATTTTTCAGCAAATTTCATCGTATCTTTTTTCATAGTAGGTAATAATAATCTTGTCGTATAATTTTGAAGACAGGGTTATTTCCTCCTATATGTACTCTATAACTTTCGAGGTATATTTCTCTAATAGCATAATTAGCCTCTGCTAGAATTAAACAATGCATGTGTTGTGTAGAATAACCTCTTCAGTTTAGACATCCTTCAATAATTGTATACTAACTTGTTGTCTTAGTTATACATTTAGCTTCCACGTAATCGCTCAATAGAATGCAGTTTCTGAGATATCCGATATATGACCTCATCCAGGTCTTCTTATCTAACACTTGGAGGACTTCAATCTATTCTTCCATACCTAGCCTTTACACGGTTTTCCTCATATCTCTGGTATATTACTGTGGATATCCTGATGATACTGTCTTGGAAAGACAATTAGCCTTTAAATTTTCTTCCCTTGGGATATGGATGATTTCATATTTTTCAAAACTGGTTAGGATTGTCTAAGATTTGGTGAGATATTTTGAGAAGTTAGTTTTGTTAGCCTCAAAATTAGCCAACACCGGACTAAACATAAGGTTAGAATCATTGTATATAGTGAGATTCTTATTGAGCACTTTTTAGCTAATCTTAGTCCAGTTAGAAGAGTTTTGTACTCAACTACATTATTAGTTACTTGGAAAGCAAACGTAACCGAACACTTAGCTCTACACCTTCTAGAGAAATTATGAGTATTCCCATTCCTCTAGTAGTCTAATAAAATGTACGATCAACATGTGAAGTCCATTGTGGATGTGTCTGTACGTGATAAGCCTCCAAAGACTTTTTGATTTTTTCTTCTTTGTGTGAGGCCATAGCCTCTATAATAAAGTCTGCTAAAGTTTAGCCCTTCACCTAGGGTCATGCCTTGAATTTTATATTGAATTTGCTTCATTCAATCAATCATTTGATTAATCACCCAAACACCTCGTTTCTGAAAGCTTCTCTAGAGAGGCTGATCAATTAATACAACCACTTTGTGTATTTAAAAATAAGATTGGAATTTTCTAGCTACAAATACCAAGGCCAATGTGATTTTCTCCATATAAGTGTATTTGGTTTTTGAATCATTTAATAATTTACTAACATAATAAATAGGACTGTCAATCCCTGACTCTTCCCTAACCAACTAGTTCCAAAGGCTGTAACCGATATGGCTTGGCATAGTTTTACACCTTCACCTTCTTTGTGGCTAGTCAATAGAGGTTTGTGCACTAGGTATTCATTCAATTCTTAGAATACTTGTTGGCATTCGTCCATCTATTAGAATTTATTTATCTTACCCCCTTAAGGTTTTAAGAAAAGGTAAATATTTTTTAACTGAATTGGGCATGAATCATGACAGTGCCACCGTATTTTCGATTAGTCTCTAGATATCTATGAATATTTTAGATGATTCCATATCTAAAAGGGTTTTGATTTTTTCTGAGTTAGCTTCAATACTACTTTGTGAAATAATAAATTTCAAAAGTTTATCTTAGGTAACACCCAAAAAATATTTAGTCGGGTTCAACTTCATCCAATAGGTTCCAAGTACATCGAACATTTCAACGAGATCATTAATATGGCTATTAGTCTCTATATTTTTGACCAAGCATATCATCCACTGAGACCTCCATATTTCTCCCTATCTATTATTCAATTATTTTATTTATAAGTCTTTAATTGGTTGATCTAGTTTTCTTCATATCAAATGATATTATTTGTAACAATAAGTTCCTTTGCCTATCACAAAAAGGGTCATTTCCTCATCTGTTGGATCCATTCCAATTTGATTATAATATGAGTAGACGTCCATACAACTTAGCAATTAGTGACCTAAGATTAAATTTACTAGCTAGTCAATCCTAAAAAGAGGGAAGTTATCCTTTAAGTATACCTTTTTCATATCAGTTTAGTCTATACATTCACCACTTTTCATTACAATTCTTTACCAAGACGATATGGGATAACCAATCTGAATATTAAACTTTTCTTATAAACTAGGCATCTGTTAGTTTTTTAACTTCTTGTTTGTCCACTAATTTGTCTACAGAATATATAATTTTTTTCGTTAGGCAAGTGTATACCCATAGAAGTCGCTTAGTTTGTACGTCATCATCTCCATTAATATCTCAGGCATATTTAACAAAGTCCAAGTGAAGATATCCAAGTCGTTTTTGAACAAACTTATCTAAATCTTTTGTGTTGAGTAGGACTTTAAATGGTATTTCATTAGGTTGACTTTGTTGTAGAGAAGATTTGTCTCTAAGATAAAATTCTTTAATCAGTTGTGTGGTATTAGGCCATTAATCTTAGTCAAGTAGTAGCTTCAATTAATAACTTACTCCCTTTTGATCTATTCAATCTCATATTTAGTTATGAACTTCATTTTTAATTGGGATATGCATGCTATGGCTCCAAATATGGCTAACATTGGTCAACCCAATGTAGTATTATAAACTGAAGGTAAATCTATCACTAACTAGGTCAAATGATGGGAGGTCATTTTGAGATGAGTTCCTATCATGACTTCTAAGTTTATAAGACCTTTTACTTACACCAATTCATTATTTAGCCCATACAATAGTGCGTAGGATGGCTTTTCATTTAATGGCATTTCAGTCTTAATTTTATAAATACATCAAAATAGATATTATTTTTAGAGTTTTTATTATCAATAAAAATTTATTTTAATAGATAGGTTAACTCCATCTAAATCTAATGTAAGTACAACAAGATGATCAAACTGAAGGAAAGCTACATGTGTCGCATTATTGTTGTTAAAATTAATGACATTTTCATAATCATATCTTCTATCTCTTATTAGAGTAAACTTCATTCAGGTGTTCGTGGGTTGTGGCTTTAGCAAGTTTGGTGGATACCATACTAATGACTCTAGCTACCACTCGATTTTATAGATGCTCAGGTGGTTCTTTGCTATCATCATTCTTTTTTTAGCTAAGTTCAGCATTCTATAAAAACTTCTTGAGGTACGATTTTTGAATTAGGGTTTTGATCCCCTTTTAAAGTTTTCTATAATTTTCAATATTGTATTCAAGAGATCATTGGTAATAACAGTATTAAGACTGATCTTCTTCCTTTGGATTTTTCATCACCTTGAGCCTTTTTAAGTACTTTTATTTTGGATCTACATTAGAGGATTCTAGTATTGATAAGTGGCAGGTATAATGTCATGAATGTTCTACACATATCATTCCCAACCTTCACTATTTTTGAAAATCCTAGGTCAGTTGATTGTCATTATTCATTTTCTTTCCCACTCCATTTTATCATTGATGCAATCCATATTATTGGCTATCTAGCCTTTTGGCGTCATTGACCTCTTCTGCTACAATATAAGCACAAATAATTGATTTTGCTTCCCAGAATTTCTTAGGATCTTTGTTGCACTAGTGACTTTAAAAAGTCACCCAGTTGAATTACCACCACAAAAATATTAAGTTTCACCTTATTGGTGAACTTTAAAATACTTTGGGCTTTAGCATTATAGCGGCCAAGGAAATATTTTAGACTCTCATCCGAAGCTTGTTTGACCTTATATAGGTGCCAAAGTTATTTATCTTTTCTCTTACTTGGGGCAAAATGAAACAAAACTTTATTGGTTAATTCCTAAAATGACCCAATCAAATTTAATTCTAACTTGTATAACCAAATTTGAATGTCTCCCTTTGAGATTAAGGAAAAAATATATCTATATAATAGTGTGTTATGAAAACAATCAAAGTGATTCACTAGATCAAAATTTCCATCGTAAGGTTCTATATTCAACATTTTGAATTTTGGAGGAATGCCTCCTCACTTCCAAAGTAAAAAGGATTGCGACCTTAATGTGTCACATGACTAGCGGTATGTTCCCATAAGGCTTATTTTTTATTTTTTTATTTTTTATTTATTTTTTTCACATCATTTGTAAAGGTTATTCTTTTTACGTTAAGAAAAGTTCTTAATTCTAACAAGTTGGCGGATGTGCTCGGCATCTACTTAATCAAAATGATTTATGGATTTTCATAAGTATGTTTGAAACTAATGAGTTTTGATCAACTCATTCCAAAGATGTTGCCATGATGCATACCATAGATCCATATTAAACAAAATAAATTTAAACTAAATTTTTAAACTCTTTAGTCTAGATCTTACATATCACCACAATAAGTAAAAATTTTAAAGAATACGAGACTCATTCCTTAAAATATTATCCGATATTCAAATCAATATATTTTATTTAATAATTTTGAGTAACTTTTAATTAAAGAAAGAGTGAGGACGTTTGATAATTCATATATAAATTTTTGAGAGTGAAGTGAAAAACTTGATTTTGAAATCTTAATCTTTACCCTTTTTTTTAGGCTTTTCCCCTTTCTTAGCGAGGGGAGTATTCTTTTATAGTGTTATTCAAAGATAATTTCTCAAAAATGATTCTTGGGAGTTGGCTTCTCTAGAATGATTGTTGAGCCGAGTAGCTCTTCTTAATGACTTTAACGACAAATCAGTTGTCGACCATTTTTCTATTTTAGTATGAAAACCATGGCTAACTACATCGATTAAGTAGTTGTTACGCTTTTTTGGTATAGAGAATTATAGGTTGAACGATACATTTTAATAGTTGATAATTATGATCTAGCTTATGTGATATTGGGTTGTTATTGGGCTTTTTATCTTAACCCGGCCCATTTACACTCTAGTTCTTCTTCTTTTCTCAAGTCCGGCTTTTTACTTGGCTTCAACCTGGCCAACAAATGAGTGAATTGAAATTTAGTATATATTTGAGTTGTTTTTTAAATTATTTTTTAATCATGGAATGATGTCTTAGAATAAATAGATATTTATGAAAGTGACTTTTTTATTTGTAAAAATTGATATTAAAAAAATTTTCTTCAGTTTTTTTCAATTTTTGTTTTTTTCTTAAGTTAGGTTAAGCAAGTGTCATAACTCATACACAAATTTTATATTTTGACACTACTTAACTACGTAGTTAGAGTATTGCTTTCATACATGCGGGGAGAGTTATA